>JAULKM010172609.1:0-15573 GCA_032355605.1 Rubia tinctorum | reverse complement strand
GGACGACCCCGATTTGCCACTATCTACTTTCTAGTAGTATAGCCGCAATTAGGGCATATAAATACATCTTTGAGAGGAACGACGATGGCCTCCCATTTGTATTCAGAGTTCTGAAGCGTAGGATTGTCAGATACTCCCTGTGTGTAATTTTGTCCATAGTGTAATTTTTGAAAAGTATTGTCAGATACTCCCTATGAAGATTTTTGGCCCTTCCATTGACCCATTGATGCCCAAGTTGGAGTAACATGTTCATGACAATGTGAATTACATAGTGTATCTCCAATTTCACAACTTTTTTGAGGGACCTAGGCGCAAAAAGTAAAAAGTTCACCAGTTGCACCAAAATTGATTCCGATTGAACCGAGAATTAATAAAGTTCATGAACATTTTTAAATTTCAATTTGTAGCTTCTAATATACTATTAACTGTTATGAAAGTCAATTATATTCATTTTAGTCAAATGTGGGCTCATTTGTTATGCTAGTGGGCTGAAATTGTTAGACCCACATTAATGTAAGCTGACGTTGGTCATAGTTCGATGATATATCAGCTAAGCAGGTTGGCGTGCGACGTCGTACATGTCTTGGAGAAATTCAAAATGGTTCCAAACGATGTTGTTCTGAAATGTTCATATATATGGAGCGCACCTCAGAATCAGTTCAAACATTTAATTTCAAGTTTCCTTCAAATTCCAGCATTCCTCTACCCCTTCATCTCTTCTCTTGTCAAAGGTATGTTTTTTCAATTCTTCCAACTCCATTTTTTCCCTTTAAATTGTTCTTTCTATGGTGTGTCATTGTGTTAGTTGGTATGTTTTTTTGCTTTTTGTTCGTATATATTAGCTATAGTGTAAAATTTATTTATATGTCAACCTAGGTACTATGTTTTTGTATGTTCTTGTGTGTTTTGGATGATTTTGTGTCATTTATGTTTTCCAAACATGATTTTTTCTAGATTTTTTACTAATGTTAAATGCGACGTCAGCGGCCTATCAGCTCACCTTTGTTTTATGCGATTGTTGTGCGACATCGTTCATTTATAATTATGTTAGTTTTTTTAATGGGACGTTGCATCTGTGTCTGTTGACCTTTTGGTTAGACCGACATATTACAGACCTCGCTTGCATGTGTTTGCAACATACGGCTTGCTTTAAAATTTTAAAGGCAACTTGTTTGTCTATCGGTTAACATGTTCCGTCTAAATAACTAATTCACGACGTCGCGCATACTTGTCGGCCATGCCATTATTTTGGACTGACATGTATGTGTGATGTATGACAGATGTCGCACTCATCGAGTTTTAAGGTTTTTGTGCCCTAATAATTTTCTATATTATTCAGGAATAATGACTTGCGAAGGATCATCTAATCGCCCCTTTTTCAAGGCCAACAATTTATTATACACATATATATACATCTATATATACATACATATATATATGAGCTACATATATTTATTTATGTGTTTACTTAGATGTATATTCAAATTGATGAAATTTAATAATATATTTGTTTGAACTGTTCAGCGCACAACATAGCACTCCAAAGCCTGTTGTGTTTGAGCTTGAACGCCATACAATGTCTATAGATATCCCTCAATTCAGGTGCACTCTAAAGTAGCAAAACTTCGGGATTAACCCACTTTGATAAGGTCTAGCTAGCTAATTAATGGCATGTAATTATTTGATATTCAATTAATATTATTTGTTGTCAATTGCATATATGTTTATAAACAAAGTTTTTTGTGATTTAGTACATCCAAATGGACATTGTACCATTCCTACCAAATGACAAGATGCCATTTGTTCTGAGGAGCTACAGGAGAGAGTGGCTCATGAACTACTCGGGAAACAGGAAGATCAAGGCTCTGTCCCCAAAGGATTTTCCTAGTTCCTTAATGGCAACCGTCTGTGCATTGGGGACACCTTATTCTTGGAGCCTATAGAATATGGGGACCCATTTTCTTCAAGGTTATCATAATCCAAACTGATTGATTTTATTGCAATTTGTATATTATTGGAACAAAAACATTTCTATTCAAATTTATGTACTAAATGTAAGGAGATTTGGATGGCCACTATTTTTTGAATAATTAAAGCACCTTATTTGAATAATAATTGACTGTATGTGTGATTTGTTATATGCGTGATTTTAAAAACCATTTTCAACTATACCATTGAACACCATTTTCTACACTCATTTCAAAAACCATTGAAAAGTACTTTTGCAGACAAAAGTCAATCATTTTTAAACAAGTTTAACCTCTAAAAGTTTTATAGTGTAACATAACACCGACGTCAAGTCATCCATCTCATTACATATCGGTAAAAATGACATATAATGCAAAGTTGGCTATTCTCATAAAAATATATGCGACATCGCACGCCTTTTGATAAGAACATTTACTTTATTTTTTAAAACTGGCAAAGCAATTTCTTGAGCGAATACCGAATACAAAGGAAAATCACGCAACATGTGGTCACTGTATAAATCACAACCAAGGGATCGTGGCTAATGGTATATACTTGGATGATGATCTTGCAGCTATCACGATGGCCATAATCAACACGATTCTCATGTCAGATGTTACTCCGGTAAATGTGGCTTGAAAGGTCTATAATTATAGAAGAACTCGAGATAACAGGGTAAGAAACAATAGACATCTCAAAGATTATATACCAAGATAAAGGAAAGTATTGACTTAAGCATCAAAGCCTTAACCCAAAATCCAACCCGGGCTTTAGTTGCAGGATTTGTTAGAAGCGATACTGGTCGGCGCGAGTCTCTGATCATAGTTATCATTTTGAAGGAACCGACCACATCATTGGCGCTAACTGTGGGGACACTTGATGAGATACATATATGCAATCTTTTTAACACAATTTATCTTCACTTTCTCTTTGTTTTATAGCTTGTTAGTTAGTAAATTGGATGTTTTACCAAGTAGGGGGTCAGAATCACCTTGTGTGGTTATTCAATCTAATTTCCCAGTTTGTTTTTAGCATTTTATTGTTTGTTTAGTTTCCTCCATGATCGGATCAAGGCAAGTCCAACTCTCGGTCTGTGCATTTTTGTTGTGGCATGTGCATTTCTGTCGGACGGTGATTTTTAAAAGTTGGCAAGGTCCCTAAAAGCATGTACTACTCGCAAAAAGCAGTTTTGAACGGTCTGTGATGCTCATAAGTCTTTTCTGAGAAAAGAAAAGCAAGCTTGGCTCGCGGACTGTACAAATTGGCATGGTCCGCAAAAAGTGTTTAACTGACGATGGATGAAGCTTCATCACAAACAGTGAAATTCTACCTGGACCGTGACAGGCCCTTTGACTAGGGTTTGACCAACTCCACTCTTTTTCTTTCTCTTCCCACTTATAAAAATCACCCTTTGTCCATTGGCTAAGGGGTCGGATTTTTGGATAAAATCCAAGTTTGCTCATATATTGTTAATTTATTTCTCTTCTTTTACAATATTTAATCCATGTTTCGTTATAGGTTTTAGTAGATTAGCCTAAATTAGTGTTTGGGGACATTTATTATGCATGTTTAGCTTGTAATTTGTGAGAATCAAGATTCTCCTATTTAATGACTTGATTATCATGATTTATTTTATTATTATTATTGCATGATTAGGGTTAAGATGTACAACTAATAATGATTATTCCATGATTTAGCACAAACTCGAAATGAACCTGGGAAGATTTTATCTTTTTGCCAGTTTAGTCATTGGTCAATGTGAAAATTGTGTTTGGGTGTGACAACTAGAAATGACTGTTGACTAGTCGGTTGAATTATAAATTAATCATCCAAACACACTAGTCAACTTTTGAATGAATTGAGACGAGGTTATAGGGTAGTCCTGAAGGTAATTTATTGAGTTTGTGACCACTAAGTCGATATAACCTTAAAGGGCATAGTGAGATTCTAGTGTCCTAGATGGAAAAGGCCTCCATCTAGAATAGGTTTTCACATTGGGTCCCTGGGTGTAATGTTACTCCCGGAGTTAATCTATGTTACCGTGGATTAACTTCGAGGTTAAGGGCTAGAAGAGAGTCGTATGTGTGCACCTTCTATTTAAAATGGAGAGAGGTGAGAGATGAATGAGGGGGTGGTGAACATTGTTATGTGGGAACATGATCAGTCTCTTAGATTACAAGCTTTCCCCAATGTATGATCAAGGAATTACGATGGGACGTATCTCTAGGATATGAGTGCGAATCGAGTATCAAATTGAATAGCTAAACATGTGAAGAAAATTCCCCCAAGTCTCTTTAATATCTTTTTACTCTCTTCTAGTAATCTTGCATGATATTTAAATTTATATCTTTCCATATTTGTAGTTGATATATTTGAACGATCTCAAATAAATTCTTCTCCCCCCTAGTGTATGACGCTTATGTGTGTGTATTGTATGCAATGTGAGTTTTCAATTAAACCATTTTTCCTTGAGGACGAGTTTGACATACCCTACTTTTTAGTAGTGAGTAATAGGAAGGAACTTACAAATATTATCTTTGATTTTCATATTAGTTAGACTATACTAGCGTTCCATTCAAAAACCATTCTTTTTATGTTATGGTAATGGTCACCGGTATGTTGCAATCCAGCAAAAAAACTCATCTACACTCGACTTTTCGCCGCGCTCTTCACTTCATCGAGGAGAACACCCAAGAAACAATGAGATACCCCATCAAAATAGAGGTGAAAAATAATCCGAATCTCTAGAAAAGAGCAAGGAGATATGAGCCTTTACATCATTCCTCGAAGCCAACAGAGTGCAGCTTTACGCACAGTTCATCAATGCAACTAAGGGGAAAGCAAAGAAACCTCAAGATTCAAGGAAGGGATCATGACTCCACCCATAATGGAATATGCAACAAGGAAACAACGAAAAGACCTGGAATTTCATTGTAGATGAGGAAGTAGAGCACTCTCAATCAGTAGATGAATTTCAGAACTTTGCAATGGAATAAAACTTCAAGGTACCTGCCTAACTGAATATCTACGATGAAATTATGGACCCTAGAGATTCCTTACATTTCTACAAGACCATCATGTGTTTTAGCAATTTACCCATATAGCTGGTACGCAAGGTTTTCCCGGTGTTTTTTGCAGGAACAACAAATATATGGTACAATAGCCAGCCTAAGAAGAGCATTTAGATGTGGGATCAACTGGTGGACCAATTCATTGTAAGGTTATACAAAAACCCAAATTCTGCAAAGACATCTGCGGATTTAATGAATGTGGCGCAGCATTCCAGAGAAAGCACATCAAAATATCACGGAAATTTTGTCTCAGAAATACTACAAGTGAAAGATCTCACGTAACATATATCCATTAGGAGCGTGAATGAATTATATGCGGTCCTAGGAGTTTTATCGAGAACATCAATGAAGAAATACCTAACAATCCAAGTGACCTCCAATCGATGGTAGAGAAATCTGTCCGAACGGAGGAGGAAAATAAAAAAAAACTGGAAAATGTACGAGGAGAGAAGACACTCGATGATGACCCCCTCCGTTAAGGCGCGACAAAAAAAAGTAAAATTGACATGCTAATAAGTCGACTGGAAACAATGGCAAGCAACACAATATTCTGACACCAAGGTAGAGTGAGACAGTGCAAGTTGCTTTTTAGCACTCTTGGAATCCATATTATAGCCAAGGAAGATGGCGTAACCATATGTGGACCTATGAGTCTTTAATCAACAAGCCCAATCGGTATTAGAATAGCCAAGTAATTGAAGAGCGGATGGATTTGCACGAAAGGACAAACCATGAGGAAGCGTACCACGAACATAGAGAAAAATCCAAGTGACAACTTGGAAATGGTCATCAGTGGGTGTCTGGATAATCTGAGCGACTTTATTGACAACGTAAGACAAGTCGGGATGTATGATCAACAAGTAATGAAGTGCACCAACCAAGGATTAGAGTGTGGGATTACCAAACGACTTGCTGGAAGAGCTGAGAAGGTACGAAAAAACCATAAAAGGCATGGAAATGGACGCAGAGTCCTGCATGCCTTATCAAGTCAAGATATCCTTAGCATATCTTTCTTGTCTAAGGAATAAGCCTTCCGAAGAAGGAACAATCTCCAAACCCAAAAAGTACTTTAAAGTTCCAATATTGGGGATCTTAAACTTATTATTCACATGATCAATGAATTTACCAATGAGCACACCATTATTCCAAGTAAGAAAAATATCAACAACATAAACTAAAAGATAGAGTAGGGAGGCACCTTATGCAAACACAAACTATGAAGTATCTAATTATCTACAAATGATACCAAGACCAATGAGGAAATATCTCAAACATTGAAACCAAGCACGAAGAGCCTGTTTCAACCTATGGTTGGCCTTGTGTAGCCTACAAACATAATCAGGTCGCATAGAATCGTTGTAACCAGCAGGCTGCTCCATGTAGACGGGTGAGTCAAGAACCCCATTCAAGAAGGAATTTTTGACATCAAACTGATGTAACAGCCACTTACGAAGAACGGCCAGAGAAGATAGTTCAAATTGTAGAATTCTTGCCCACAGAATGAAAGTGTGATAACAATCCAAACCTGGAAAATGAAAAAAACCTTATGCAACAAGTCATTCTTTATGAAGATGAAGCAAAACATTAGCCTTAAACTTCAAATGAAATACCCTTTTTGATCTAACTATATTAACCTGCAAAAGGCTAGGAACTGATTCCCAAGTCTGTTGAGTACAAAGGTCAGTCATTTTAGAATTCATAGCAGCAATCCAATCACGATTATTGACAGTCTTAAGATATTTTTTTCGCATAGTCTGAACAAAAAAAGCACTCAAATGCCCACATATATCATAGTCACAAAAATTCTTGTAGTTGAGAGAGCCAGTTCTTGAGGAATTAGTCAAAAAATTACCGAGAAACAACCTCAGATGATGAAGAAATAGATGACAAAGGAGTCGGAGAACTAAATAGTGTTGATCGCTGAGTCAAGAAGGATAAATGTGTTGAAGAGTGACGCGTGGAGGCTACAGCGGATGGTGCATCCTCTGAAACTGGTGGAGCGTGAGCTACGCTTGGAGGCGATACAAACCCTGAGGTAGCTCTATGGTAACGGACGCAATTGGGTAGTCTCATGGAAGTAATGTCGACTGTGGAACACACTTCAGTGAAAGCAAAAAGATGTCATAATCAAGGACTGTTGGCGAAGAGGCTGATGTAGATGGGTTAAAAACTTTCAATGGTCTTGACGGAGGATATTGAAAGGCTCAAGCATCAAGAGAAGAAGAGGCATCTGCTTGTCCCAGTCAAGAAGCCGGGAAGAAAACTCATTAAAACAAGCATGTCAGGTGACTTATTCCTTTTTCCTAGCGGGATCAATGTAACGATGTTGTACTCAGAATCATATCTAAAGAAAATACATGGAAAACTCCGAGGCACCAATTTATGAGGAGTATAAGGAAAAAAATACAGAAAAATACGACAACCAAAAGAATGAAAATTAGAGTAATCAAGAGTAGTGATAAAAATAACAAAGAGCGGAAACTGACCAAAAAAATAGGTGTAGGTGGTCGGTTTATACTGTAGGCAGGCGCAGTGAATGTATCACACCAAAAGGAATGATGAAAAAAAGAATGGAAAAGCATGGAGAGCCCTATTTCCATGATATGACGATGATTTCGCTCAGCTCGGCCATTTTTCTCCAATGTGTATGGACATGAAAGCTGGTGATGAATGCCCTTTGAAGCAAAATACGACCGCATGCGAGATTTTACAAACTCTACCCTACCATCACTCAGAAAAACCTTGATTGAGGTAAAAAAAAGGTTTTCAATCAATGCCTCAAAATGAAGATATGCTTGTACAATACCAAACTTGCTTCATTGAGGGTATAACCTAGGGAAATGAGAGTCATCATCAACAAAGATAACATAATAAGAGAACCCATCACAAGAGACAACAGACGGGGGAGACCAAAGATCACATTGAACCAAATCAAGCAAATGTGTTGCACGTCTATTATTTTTATTAAAGGAAACACATTTCTCCTTCGCCATCTAACAAGAGGAACACGAATGCAGCTTTGCAAGCAAACTAGTAACAGAGAAACATTTAGACTTGCTCAAGGAAGAAATGATGGTGTGAGAAACATGACCCAATCTACTATCCAAACTTCAAAAGATGCTTTAGACATACTTGACTAAAAAAAAAGTGGCTAAAGCATTAAAACAACAATCCAAAACATATAAGTTTCCATCACGATAGCCACTTCCAATAGCATCCCTTCTAAACTCGTTTATAATAGTGAAAGATGAATCATCAAAGCAAATAACAACATTTATATTCCAAGTCAACTTGCTAATAGAAAGCAAATATTTAGTGATTTTTGGAACAACCGAAACCTCATACAAAGATAAGGAATCAGAGACTCGAGAATGACCAGCATGCAGAATGTTAGCAGAACCATTACCAACAATAACATGGTTATTACCAGAATAAGTAGTCAAGCAATCAAGAGTGGACTGAGAAGAAGTTATGTGGTTTGTTTCAATAGAATCAACTATCCAGTAATGACTCCAAGTAGGTTTATAAGAGTGAAGTAGATACGTAGAAGAAGATGTTCTACAGGATAAGTGAGGACATGTCGAGACAATGTGACCAAAATTTTCATTGACACTGCAAATGGTACCCTTCACTATGTGATTAATAGTAAGAAGAAGCAACATGGTCAAGAACATCACACCATTGAAATTGTATTTGATCACAACAAGTCATAACTTAATTGATTTTATTTTTAAATTTGTTAAAGAAATTCAATGTTGATTGCATAGTGACAAGGCGCTGACTGGGCACTGGATGCTGAATCCCAAGAGAAAATAACTGGGTGGGAGAACGAGATAAGATTGCAATAAATCGAATGAATCGTGATAAATTCAACTCCTAGTGAGATATAAACTCGTGGAATGAGTTAATGCGTGGAGGTAACACTGAAGACGATAAATAAATAAATATATATGTAGCTAATAGCGTATGAGCTCACATGTAGCACGTTGAATTGGATTGTGTCCGGTGATCTAAAGATAGAAGTGGAATGCCGGAGAGAGCTACCGAAGATGATCAGCACGGAAGAAAGCTAAGGACGCATGTGCTGGTCTTGATGCCAGTGATGAGAACGTCACAAAAAAAATTGGAGAGGCTGTAACACAAGGCAAGCTTTGATTGGAGTGATGTGATAGGTGTAGATCAAAGCAAAATAACGACGATGATCGGACGAGGGCAATCGAAGAAGCAGAAGATGTCGAGTGGAAATGGCTGATGTTGGAGATGACCAGACAGCGACGATAAAAAACGAGGAGGATCGAATGGCAGATGGGAAGAAATTAGTTTTCTTAAAAGGGAAAAAGAAAGATAAAATACGGAGTTTAGATGAAATTGTCTGATACTATGATAAAAATGTAAAACCCAAAATTTTTGGATCTGTGTATATTCATATTTGTATGTGAGTACAAAGGGTTACAAAGTACAATTGTACATGATATAACATATTACAAAACTAATCAAAAAAATGATTCTCTCCTTATCCTTCCTATATTCCTTCTATAAGAATATTCCGAGTATGTATAAAAAAATATAAATGAGAATTCGTAATTAGCTTCCTCATTAATATTCTTATCCTTTCCATATGAGGCCCCATTTTACCAATATTACATACCTTATATATTATATGTGATGCCCAATTTTTCAATTTGATTTAGACCCCTAAAATTCAGGGTCGACACTGGTAGATTACGATGGAGTGGAGGTGGAACAAAAGGCGGTGGTGGCTCTGGAGGCAGCATCTAAATCAAGGCAAAAAAATGTAACTTCTTTTAGTTCCGAACTTCTATTTGCTATCGTTATTGCTATTGTCGCTATTGTTACTACTGCTTTGGTACTATTGTTTCTAATGAATTTGAATGTTGTTCTACCATAGTTGTTGTCGGCAATGCTACTAGTGTTGTTGTTGCTGCTACAGCTACATAGGTTGAATCTTGTTCTATGAATTTTTTTTAACTATCAAAACTATTAATGATTAGTAATTTCATAATCTTTTTCACAAGTTGGGTATTCTTGTTCCTCATGCTCCAACTTGAAAAAAGACATTAAGAGAATAGAAATCATTTCCTTATAGGAAATGTTATAGATGGTAGTTTCCATGTAGGTTATAGATTATAAAAGGTAGATTCCTTATAGATTGTAGTTTTCTTTTCCTGTATGACTTTAGTTTTTAACCCTACGTATATTTTAATTCTTGTGATTTATGATATGTGTCATTGATTAGATATCAATGATCCATTAATTAATATGTGCCTTTGGTGTCATTCATATCATATTAAATATGCATCTTATATTTTAATATTTTATCAAAGTACCAAACCTTTTATATTTTATCAGCCTTGAAGTTTTTGAACCACACTATGGTGGCCACCGAGAGTGGGGCTCCAAAGGCCTCATTCCAGATGGGCTCGGGGATTGTGGACTTGTTCGTGAAAAATGTGTGTAGATGGCAATAGAAGTTGCGATCAACCTGATGAATGGTGACCCCTTTCTATCTTTCTTTGGTGATGTCCACTCTGAGGACAGTTGCAACTTTAATGGGACACATGGATTTACCTTCAAAGAGTGGAAATGGGTCATTTCCCAATTCCAAGTTAGAGTTGACCTTCTCTTATGGTCAAGCAGCACAGTGCTCCAATTACTTTCTGCTCCCTCTTTCCTTGGTGGATTTTGAGCTTCCATTCGATATCCTAGTTCTTCAAATAGTCAGGTTGGGCAAATGTCAAGTTGGTCACGGATAGCCCAAGCAGCAAAAAAGATCCAGGAAAGCAGGATCCTTGTAGCCGACTAGTTGTGCCTTATAAACCGAAGCGTCAAGAACACCGTTGAGAAAAGTATTATTAATATCCAATTGGTGAAGGGGTCATCATGCATGCTAGCAATATCAAGGACCGTGCAAACCATAGAAGCTTTGACCATTGGACTGCAGGTGTGATCAAAATCATAGCTTGGAATCTGAGAGAAACCCTGGGCAACAAGGCAGCGGTTTAGCGATCGATACAACCATCAAGACGATACTTAAGATGAAACACTTATTTGGAGCCAATAACATTCACATCCGAAGGACGTGGTACCAAGTCATAAGTGTGCTGATGACTAAGAGCGGTCATTTCTTCATACATTGCATTAATCCAATAAGAATGCTGAAGAGCTGCACAGTAATCCTAAGGTTCAGTCTGGTGGAGGAGGCAACAAGAAAGCCGGTGACTTCATAGTCTGAAAAGAAACAAGGACATTGTGCACCATTCATTGCTCGGTTTTTCATCTAAAGAGTATGGGGAGGAGTGGGCGTGGGTAAGCGGGAATTCATCCAACGAGTACGAAGAGGAGTTGGCCCAAGTGAACCAGTGAAACTCGATGAAATAAGAAGCAGAGTGAGAGCCAAAGAAGAAGATACAAGGGTTGGAGATGGAGGCACAGGGGCCGGAGACGGAGGTACATTGGTCGGTGGAAACACAGAGACATCAGAATTAGAACAGGCCGAGCAAGGGAACAGTGCAGAGGGTGGATCGGAGGGCGACAACTCTGGTTGCGTAGGAAAAAAAGATTCTGAAACCAGAAATGTGGAAACATCTAATGAAGTGAACATTGTGCCAGAAGATCTAGGGGATGCAAATAGATAGCAGAGCTCATCAAATCGATCCCCGTGTGATGTAAACTCGACCAGTCGAGATAGAAAATCCTTTGTAGTGCGAGCTATAGCCAAGGAAAACACATAGAAGGTTACGCGATGCCAACTTGTGAGAAGCATAAGGGAGGATGAAAGGGTGGACTCTAGAACCAAAATGATAGAAGGTAGAGTAAATCAAGGACCATCTAAAAAGTATACTACAATGGTTCTCGCCTTGCAAACCTGGTGTGGGAAACCGCCTGATAGTGTAAACATTAGTAGCAAAGGTGTCACCCAATAAGACAAAGGCATACGGTACTTGAAAAGAATGGTCAATACCATTTCAACAACGTGGCAATGCTTACACTCAGCTCAACCACTTTGCTCCGCGTTGTATGGATAGGACACCAATTGATAGATGTCTTTGGAGGAAAATGAGACTGAATATGAGTATTGGGGAACTCTATACAACCATCACTCTGAAAGACCTTGATACAAACTAAGAATTGGTTCTCTACCAAGGCCTCAAATTGCAAATAAACATGAAAAAGTCGGACTTGCGGCGGATGGGATAAAACCAAGAAAATCGCAAATAGTCATCCAAAAAAATAGGATAATAAATATATAATTCTAGATAAAACCGGAGCATGACCCCACATATCACAATGAATTAAATCTAGTACATGGAATGCACATTTAGGGTTCTCAATAAATGACTTCCTTTGACCCTTGGCCATAACAAATGGGGGGGCAAGGGTGTGGTTTAGGGAATAATGTGGAAATCGATTTAAAAATTCGATTTATTTAAAGCATAAATAATGCTATGAGGTGCATGATCCAATAATGCATACCAAAGCTCAAACAATTTCTAACCCTTCCTATTCTGAATGAAAGAAAATAATGCAGCTTCACCTATATCAAGCACATAAAATTCATCCTCACTGTTACCTCTACCCATGATCGCCTTGGTGACTTTGTTGTGAATAATAATAGATAACCAATCATCAAAATAAATTAGAACACCCAGATCTCGAGTTAACTTGCTAATGGAAAGTGGGTTTTAGTAACATTAGAAATAACTATAACATCAAACTAACATAACGTTGAAGTTATCTAAGAATCATCAGCATGCAAAATAGGAATAATAGCACCATTACCAACTGAAATAAAAGAGTTACCCGAATATAGAATGACACTCTCCAGGGCGGAAGCAGAAGAACTCATGTGGTTAATGGCACTTAAATCAATGTACCAATCTAAAGTACTCCTTTTGTCCAAACTGAAACTCCACACTTTCTATTTTTGGGTGCCCCAACTCCAATTGCAAAGTCTGATTTTAGCCAAAATGGGTTGATTGATTTGATCCGAAATTCCATTTTTACCCCTTATATTGGCTTACATGGCAATGGGGTTGGGCTGGTAATTAGGGTTTAAGGGAGAAGATTAGGCTCTTCCTAATGCGTTTCTTGGTTTTTTCAAAAGGCAAGCTGCTTCTCTCCCTTTATCACTAACCTTATCTCTTCCTCTCCCCCCCCCCCCCCTCTCCTTCCCCCTCCCCTTCTCCCTCTCCTTCTCCCTCTCACAAATATTCTTTCTGAAACAGCTCAATCTTTTCATCGTAATTCTTCTCTGCTATTTTTAGTTGTATCCAAATTCTCTAACTAATCTTCTTCTAAAACCTCTCTTTCCAAACCCTCTCTTCCCCCTCTCCCTAGATCTCCACATTGCTATTAAGCACATCTTCTCCAAGGATATTTTCAAACTTTAAGGGTTTCATACGTAATCTACACTTCGAATTTGTAGGTTTTTAAGCGTGTTTCAAAAATATGTAGCTAAATTGTCATCCCTCTTCCGTTCATTGAAGTTTATACTTGTTTTTTAGGTTGGGTTTGGTTAATAATGAGAAAATTGGTTAGGGTTTCTTAGATTCGATTGAATAAAGCTTGTTTTATTCATTAAAACAATTTGAATTTTGAAGAATTTGTGTTTTTCGGTAATATAATTGCTTCGATTTGAGCATGTTTGATGTTTTGTAAACTTTTAAGATGGGGTTTTTATGTTCATGGGTAGTTTTGTGTTCGAATATGGCTTCAGAAACTATCTCGTGTTTTTGCCTCTTCTGTAGTGATGTTGGTAGGAACTGTGTTTTTGCTATGTATTTTTACCTCACGTAATTTATTCTATTTTTCCCCCAGATCTATGTATCTTTGGCTGAAGAAGATGAATTGGAGGTCTAGAAGTGATTAGCTAAAATGCAGCTTTTTTAATTTGATTTGTAATGAATTAGTGGAAAGTTTTATAAATTTGAAGAGTGTAATTTTAGTAATTAGCACTGAGCAAGTCACTGTTACCCATCAACTTTTTGTCCATTCAAACTTAATTTCTGGAAGCTTTTTCGACTTTTCACTGTAAAATTAAAAATACAACCCCAATTTATCTTTTTGAAAATTAAGGTGGGACAAAAGGAGTACGCGAAGTAGGCTCCAATTATAAGGATTTGAGTGACTCAGCCAAATGAGCATAATAAGATTGGCGAGAATGCGGGACTAAACAGAAACACGAGGAAGCAACATGTTTGTTTCTACCACACCACTGAAATTGAATTGTACTACCACGGCACAGAGAATCTTCAGAATCATGACCAGAATGTCTGCCAGTCCAGTGGCTGTCTTAAAATGCCACATCTGAAGTAGAGAAAGAACCAAGATGAGGCGACAGTGTTGTTGAGGAACTAAACCCTGCCAGAGTATTCAAAATGTTTCGTGGTTCTCAGCCTGCACGACAACATCTGCATACATCGGCGTTGATGAAGAAGTGGCGCTAATATGCCCTTGAACTCTGGTCCGAGCGCAGTGAGAGATCATAGGACTTAGTCATCATTGGTCGTCGGAGAGCCTATTATCGCTAACCTATCGAAGATTCTATTAAATCGGAGATAAAGCTCACAGAGCCAGTGCAGGCGGATGCTTAAAACCTGAACCCGTAGATTCAACACACTTGATTTTTCTCGTGTTCTTATTAACATTGGACGGTATCCAAATTTGAAGGGAGGTGGCATAGCCCGCCACCTCTGCCATTTCTTCTGGGGAGAGTAACGAGAATAATTGGTTGCACATACGTTGATCTTCAGCCTTACAGAACTGGTACTCATCGTCAGCAACGTCCGGCGTGGTTGTTTTGAGCGGAGACGTAACCATGGAATAAGATATAACAGTGGCGGCGAAGGAGGACACAATTGGTGAAAGAGACACAACTGAAGAATAAGACGTGGCTGGTGGGCATGGAATGGTTCCGTCGAGAAAACCAAAGTGGTTCCGAGAACGCAGAACGTGTTGAACTTGAGTCCTCCTCAGCATGTAGTTATCATAAGCTAGCTTGATACTTAACATATGAATTAAGGTGGTGTGCAAAACCTTTGAATCAGAAGAAGTCATTGGTAATGGTGAAAAGGTGGAGAAATGGAGAGGGAAAATAATTTTAAAAAATTATAAATTTCGGTAATGAGTAGGGATGATCATGGGTCTAGAACCAGACCCACACCCATATTGTCTAGGGCCGTTGGGTAAGATATGGGTCCAAAAATTTAGACTCATTGGTTCGGGTTTGGGTATGAGTCTATATTTTAGAATATGGGTCTGGATCTGAGTCTAAAATATTAAGATCCAAATCCGACCCAGACCCTACCCGTGGACCCAAATTACCCAAATTATATACTCCCCCCGTCCCACCAGTTTTGGCCTATATTTTGGTCAACTTTCTCAGACTATGTTTGACCATAAATTTCAATTACTATATGGATTCTAATATCATTATGTAAGATATTGTTAGACTCCTATGTTTACGTAGTTTCAGAATATCAAATTTTAATGTACCATTAATATCCGTAATTAA
>JAULKM010172599.1:0-15574 GCA_032355605.1 Rubia tinctorum | reverse complement strand
GGGAGTGAAAGAATCTGTTAGTGGTTATTTAACAGAAGTTAGATTCTGTTAGTAGTTAATACAACTGCTTGTCAAGTAGTTTAGCTCAGTCAACTTGTATATATATGGCAATATTGTACAGATCGGTTTCATATCAATATACAAAAAAATTTCCCTCTGCTTCTTCGCTCTGATAACTTATTTCTATACTATGTGTTTACACTGTGTGTTCATGGCATTCACTGAATTGTTATGCTTTTGATGCTGTTTTCAAGAACAGAAAACAAAAGGGTCCCTGGCTTTGTAAAACTACTAACAGTACTTCTGTTAAACTTTTTTTTCTCCCATGTACAAGTGAAAAGATGCAGTTTTTAGGTTACTTGTGAATGAAACTTTGATTGTTGGTTTAAAAAAAAAAAGAATAGACTAAATTAAGTGATAGCTGTAGTTGTTAGGGATTAGAATGGGTAAGTGTTTAAATGCAAAACCACCAACATTATCTGCGAGTATAAACACTGTTCTGAAGTTAAATGCAAATCCATAGAAATTTTTCGAGTATATATATTTTTTCAAACAAATCCCAAGAGAAGCTAACCTAGTTGCAGTTGCAGACTGTATAGCCAAGTTATGTAGATATACAGGAAATCAAGGGTATTGTGAGGAAATTGACCTAAATCCTAGGATTAAAGGACTCATAAAGTTGAACAAGTTACATTTTCCAGTTGTTAGGATTACATGTTCCTTAACAATTCGGGTTATTCTGAATCACATTATCATTCCACAATGGAAGCAACTGGAATGCAGCTATGCTAACAGGTTTTTGGTTAGAAGGCAATGCAAGTTCCCTTTTCTATACAGGGAACATAATTTCAGTAGAAATATGTATGTACTTGAAACCGAAATTAAGTTACGTACAAGCACGAATCATGCAGATGCATTCCACAATAACTTCATTAAAATACCTGTGACTTGTAAGATCTGATGAGAAAGACTCTGGGAAGAGTCATTTGGATCTGTCCTCGCGCGAACGTTGCTTCCTTTCACCTTCTCCTCAAACGTATATGGATCTTCCGACAGCTCTTGCAGCAAGGTCCTTCTCAGATATACGAGCTTGAAATTCTTAGCAGTTAGTGCTGCAAGCCTACTTTTCCACATCATGTCTCCTGCAAAGAAAAAATCAATTATTACTCGTGGTTAATAGACTGCAAACCAGTTCAGCTAACAATATGTAGGTAAATAATTTCCATTAATATCAAATTGCTGTACAAAGTTTGCATACATCCACTCAGATCAGTATGAGGGAGCTGAGCAGCTAGACACAACCAGTGGCTAAGAAACAGTAGTAGCTTCTAGTCGGTGAAGATATCCAGTTTAACAAAGCATCAGAAAACCAGTGAAGAACCAGATAGAAGAACAAAACATCCAGTTTCTAGTCGGTGAAGAACCAGTGAAGAATCAGAAAACTAGTAGTAGCTTCTAGTCGGTGAAGAACCAGTGACTATATATCCAGTTTAACAAAACATCAGAAAACCAATGAAGATATCACTCTCTTCAACAGTTCGGTGAAACTTAACCTATCACATTGTCCAAATTGGACGTATGTTTGTGTTCATTAAGTCACGAACTCGTGGAAAATTTTGTTTGAAGAACGCAAACGGTAACTGCTCAAAGCGTCAATTAGCAAATTCAGAATATTATCAACTTGCATTCAGAGGTATGATGTACGTATAATTTTTTTTTACACTAATCCACAGATAAACATAACTGGAAGATTCAATCCCAGGATTAACAACTACTACAGGGTACGAGTGTAAAGATTCAGAAAAGCCAGATAAATAAAGATTTCATTCAAGTACTGGAGCAGGCAAATAAAAAAATTAAGTTTTCTGCAATTCAAACACCTAATACCTGAATCACTTTAAGACTATAAACCCGAAGATTAAACAAACAAAAAACCTTAAACCTGAATCACTTCAGAGTGCAAATGGGAGAGAAGCGGACCGCAAGCAGCAGCGGGCGGAGGAGCAACTCCCGTGTAGAAGAACGGGAACTGTAAAAAAATTTGAGAGGTTACAACCAAAAATTTGAGGGAGATGGTGCTGTTGCGTTGCAAGAGGGTGCACAGAAGATGGAAAACGGTATGGCGCTTCCTGTTCTTTACGAGTGATGACAGCTTCTGACGGTTTCTCTCATAATTGTCTGACACGTGTCTGGTAATGAGTAGCAATATTACACAAGACAGGTGTGTTTAGAGATTGTATTTCCCGTAATGAAAGATATTATTGAGTATGGAAAATATATAGAAGATTACATTGTAGAGTTTGAAGAGAAGTAGAACTCTAAAACTACTCTTCTAAATGACTTAGTCTAACACCCCCCTCCCCCTCAAGCGAAGCGTCGGATGCTCGGAGACGCAAAAACTTGGATCTAAAAAACTCAAACAAAGAACGGGAAAGACCCTTCGTGAAGATATCCGCAACCTGGAGCGTAGTGGGAACATGGGCGACACAAAGCCTGCCAGCCAAAACGAGCTCGCGAACAAAGTGGTAGTCAATGTCATTGTGCTTGGCACGCTTATGAGCAACCGGATTCTGTGCCAAGAAAATGGCACTGGTGTTATCACACAACAACAGTGAAGGCCCCGAGAGAGAAAACCAAAGATCATGGAGTAAATGAGACAGCCAAACAACCTCTGAAGCAGTATTTGCCAATGCCCTATATTCCGACTCTGTACTCGATTTAGAAACAGTAGGCTGCTTCTTGGCGCTCCAGGAAACAAGATTACTGCCATGGAAGACAGCATATCCGTAAGTAGAGCGACGCGTCTCAACGTAACGGGCCCAATCTGCATCCGAATAACCCAGTACGACAGGGGGACTAGCAGCACGGAAGGTGAGTCCAAAGTGAATAGTGCCTCAAACATAGCGAAGAATCCTAGTGACCGCAGCAAAGTGATCATCCCTAGGGTCCTGGAGAAACTGACTGACGGAGTTAACTACAAAGGCAAAATCTGGGCGAGTAATAGTTAAGTACTGAAGAGCACCAACCAACGAGCGATGGAGAGTTGGGTTTGAAAAATGAGGACTACTGCTGCTGAGAAGCTGGGAGTTCGGCAAGAACGGAGTAGCGACCGGAGAAGCATCTGACATCCCAGCACGACTCATAGATGGCCTTACGCAAGCGACAAACATGATTTGGCCGAAGAGGATCCTTGTAACCGACCGGCTGAGCCATATACACTGGAGCGTCAAGAACACCATTGAGAAAGGCATTCTTAACATCCAGCTGGTGAAGCGGCCAAGAGCGCATAGTGGTAATGGCAAGAACTATGCGAACTGTCGAGGCCTTAACCACATGGCTGAAGGTGTGATCAAAGTCAAAACCTGGAATCTGAGAAAACTCATGAGCGACCAGATGAGCTTTATAACGGTCAATACTTCCATCAGGACGATATTTGAGACGGTACACCCACTTAGAGCCAACAATGTTGACATCCGAGGGGCGCAGAACTAGCTCCCAAGTATGCTGGCTACGAAGAGAAGCAATCTCCTCATCCATAGCCACTACCCAAGAAGGATCACGAAGGGCGGAACGATAGTCTGTAGGTTCCGACTGGGCGAGTAGGGCAGTAAGAAATCCATGTGCCGCAAGATCCGAATAATTTCGCCGTTGAATAGCCCCAGTAGTAGAGCGAGTCGCCATCTGATGAGTCCGTAAAGGAGAAGAGGATACGGGAGGCGAGGCGGGAGGCGAGGCAGGAGACGAGGGCTGCAGAGAAGTGTCTGGGGAGGAAGCTGAAACTGGAGAAGGATCCACCGGAGAATCAAAACCCGAAGTACAAGTTCGACAAGGAGAGGAGCAAACAGGAGATGGAGATGGTGATTCGGGTAAAGAGGCCGGCTCAGGATCAATGAAAGAAGAGACATCCAAAACCGAAAAGGGGGAACCAGCTGCCGAGGCGGAGGTGGAGGAAAAAGGAAAGCATAGCTCATCAAACCGAGCATGGCGAGTCACATACACACGTCGTGAAGATGGATTAAGACAGCGAAATCCCTTATACTGGGAGTTGTAGCCAATAAAAATGCAAGGAATGCTTCGAGGGGACAGCTTGTGCGGAGCAACCGGCCGAACATAAGGAAAAACCCGACACCCGAAAGGGTGAAAATTTGAGTAAATGGGATCACGACCGAAAAGCAAGCGGTAGGGAGTAGTATCGTGGAGAACCGGTGTGGGCAACCGGTTGATGATATAAACAACTGTGGCAAAAGCATCATCCCATCGAGATAACGATAAATGAGAGTGAAAAAGCATAGTTAACCTCATTTCCACAACATGAGAGCAAAGACGAGTGTTAAGAAACTCCAAACCGCCATCACTCTGAAACACCTTGATCTTGGTCGAGACGAGTGTTAAGCCTCGAATTGAAGATAAACATGGACAAATTCTGACTTGCGATGAAGCGGATACAGCCAGGTGAAACCGGGGAAGGTCCCCATAAATCGCAATAAACTCAATCCAATACATGCATAGCACATTTATGATTTTCAACAAACGCCAACCGATGACCCTTAGCTATAGCACAGGGAGCGCAGGTGATCGGTTTGGGCAATAAAGAAGAAACAAAAAGCAATCCAGACTTGTGCAAACTAGAGATAACACTAGGGGACGTATGTCCTAGCCGAGCATGCCAAAGCTCAAAGGATGCACGACTTTTATTCTGCTGCAGAAATGAAACGAGGGCGACCTCCCCATGATCCAAAACGTACAAGCCACCTTCAATGTGGCCTCTGCCCACGACCTCCTTGGACACTTTGCTCTGAATCACAAAATTGCGGTCATCAAAGGTAATAACAACATTCAAATCCCTGGTGAGCTTACTGATAGACAAAAGATTCTTAGTAATATCAGGAACAACTAAGACATCAGATAAGCGTAAAGTGGAAAACAGCCGAGAGTCACCAATATGAGAAATAGAAACAGGCGCACCATTACTAACATAAACACGAGAATTACCATGATAAGGAGTGGCGTTCTCAAGTGCGGAAGGGGAGGAGGCCACATGGTTTGTGGCACCAGAATCCAGGTACTAGTCTGAGGTGTGGGAAGAAGGTTCCAGCTGGAGAGAGGACTGGAAAGATTCAGCCAAGTGAGTCAAGTCGGAACGTCGCTGCTAGGATAACATGCGATAACAAGTAGCGGCAAAATGACCGACACGGCCACACCATGTACATTGTGGACGACCCCGACCAGAAAAACCTCCAGAACCAGAACCTGGACTGCGACCACCGCGACGGCCACCAGAACGACCGTTACATATGGCGTATGAACCCCACGCGGCACCACCTCTCATCGGCGCGTGGGCCCACACGCCTCCTTCTTCTTGACGATCTGAAGCAGAGAAAACGACAGGAGCACTCCCAGAAATAGGGGAAGAACTGAAACCATTGAAAGACTGGAGGAAAGCCTCATGATTCGTATCCCGAGCAACAATATCGATATAAGAAGGAGACGGTGTATGGGATAGCAAAGGGGCACTGAAATCCGTGTACTTAGGTCCAAGCGCTCGCAAAAACCAAAGCACCTGATCATCGTTTGAAGGAGCAGAGCCCATAACAACCAGTTTATCGACGATGGACTTGAATTTGGAGTGCAACTCAACCACTGAACCAGTACGGCGCAAGTTCAGAATTTGATCTCGAAGCTGAAGAATGCTAGACTTGCTGGTATTCTGAAATAAACCATGAAGACAATCCCAAATCTCCTTAGAAGTCTTTCAACCGATAACTTCCGCCATAGCTTCGTCCGTGAGAGTCGCAAAAAAGAGCCCGCATAAATGCCGATCATCAGCAATCTAGAGATCACGAGCAGGGGTCGACCGAACGGTAGTTGCTGAGGAAGAAACAGCACCGTCGGGAGAAGAGGTGACAGCCGCGAAGGAGAGAATCGAAGGAGCAGACGCTGGAGACTCTTCTGGGCATGGAAGCGATCCATCAAGAAAGCCGAACAGGTTTTGAGATTCCAGAACATGAGTAACTTGAGTTTGCCAGAGGATGAAGTTGGAAGAGGAAAGCTTGATGGTGAGAAGTTGGATGAGAGTGTTTAAAGTGCCGTGAGGAATACGTTCAGCCATTGCAAAGGTTGCACCAAAAAATAGATGAACGTTGAAGCAGCGAAGAAGGAAGCAGACGAATTCAGCTTGAAAGTCTGATAAAGGCGGCGGCCGCCAGGCTTGGCTTTAAGAGGAAGAAAACAAAAGCTAGGGTTTAGACGTTTAGGGCTGCATGATGATCCATTTTTTTAAATTTAGGTTCATAACCGTATGTTGCTCTGATACCATGTTTAGAGATTGTATTTCCCGTAATCAATCGTATTATTTAGTGGTGCAAATATATAGAAGATTACATTGAAGAGTTTGAAGAGAAGAAGAACTCTAAGACTACTCTTCTATATGACTTAGTCTAACAGACTCTCCATTTTTAAAGATCTCCACCTAGACCACCACGTGATTGTCGTGACAACAACCGGCCCCGGTGGTCTAAAAGATACGAAACTAGTTGAATATCAATGAAATTAACAAATGAAATGATGTAATTTTAATATAATCAAGTATATAATTCCGACGCTTGCGAGCATATTTAGTTGAATATAGATTTGCTCGACTAGTATTTTGAATGAGTCAATCTCAAATTGCTTATGAGTTGCTCGACTCGTTAAACATATATGGTGGTGACTTTGAAGTGTAATAGCCCTTCTGCATAAGTTAAGCATTTGCATGTATAAAAACCCAGGTGAGCGGTCTCACCTAATATTATTGTGAGACGAAGGATATAAACATAATTGTTTGAAATTAGGAGATAACATGAGATACTTTTTGTAATTTGTAATTTTTTTTGTTTATTGTCTCACCTTAAATTATGATGAGATGGTCTCATATGAATCTTTCTCAATTCACTTGATCGGTATAGAAATAGTTTTCTTACAACTATGTACATTTAACTGTTTTCAATTGGTCTTTTTAATCTATGTCAAACTTTTTAAATATTAAATTTAACCCTTTAATTTGTTTTATGATGTAAAAGCATCTTCAAATTATATAAATATTAAACACAATTTTATATTTCTTAAAAAATTAAGAATGAATGTACATAATTTCTTAAGCTTCATTAATTGGAATGGGTTAAGTGAATTTTATTTGCAAATGCACTAATATTTAGTATTGATTTAATTCAACACACACTCATCTCATTTTCCCCCTTCACTTTTCTAATAATAATTATTTGTAAATATTGGAAAAAAAGTCTAATAGCGATTACAATAAATGGAAATGACAATTTGACATCCAACTCAACTAATCTCTACCAATAACTAATCTATTACCAAAATATCGAAATTACATGTCAATCAGACTGATCGTTTGTACTATTACAGATTAGAGATTCAATAAGATTGTAATATCGTCATCGGAATATCAACTCGATTCCTGTGAAAAATTTGTCAGAGAAGATCATATCCCACATCAATCACTTAGCCAAAAAGAATCTTTAAGAACTCCATCACCACTTGAAGCACGATCTATGTCATTCAAACTGTAAACACCTTGAAAATCACATATTTGATGCATTCAAATTAATGGAAAACCTAATACAATTTTTTTATGAAAACACTATCTGTACAATCGGATCGAGAACAAAACTTTGACACAAACAACTAAATCAATTGATTATCATGAACACAACAATTTAACCTATCAGGTAGGGAAAAAACTAATGTATGAAGATAAATCCACAATTATTTAATAACATACACTCTTAGAGAATATCAATTGAAAATTTATTGTTTTCCCAATCTCTTTATTATGTGAAGATGGGATAAAGAAAATTGAATAAAAGAGTACGATTTTTTAGGGCGGGTGAGAGAGGGTGTTCACACTCATCTTATATCTTCAATAAAATCTTTTTTAAAGATGTTATTTTCAATTGAAAAATTATTGTTTTCCCAATCTCTTTATTATGTGAAGATGGGATAAAGAAAATTGAATAAAAGAGTACGAAATTTTGAGGGGGGATGTTTGAGAGGGTGTGCACACTCATCTTATATCTTCTTATTAGGAAAGATCTTGTTAATTCGAAAACTATGAACTCATTATAAAATTAAAAAAATCCACGTGAACTTAGAATTTTACTAATCAAACTATTTTGATTGTAATAATAAAAAAGAGAAATATGGCTATTTTATTCTTTTGATATTACTTGAATTCATGTTTATGTGTTAACATAATTTTGAGTTTTATAAAAAAAAGTGTTTATATAACCCTTGATCGATATTAACTTGAATAACTTACTCATTTGACAATTGACTGACACTGACTTAAAAGTTTTTGAATGAGAGGTAATGTAAATGACATAAATACCCTTACTAGTTTGATTGACTTTTTCCAGGCAAAAAAAAACCTTTAGTTTTTCAAAAAGTGCCCATATAACATTTGACCAATTAACGTATAAGTTTTTCGAAAGTGATAGCACAAAATTGACCAACGAAAAAGTTTATAGTTTAACCACTCTCACCGTTCTCGGTAAGAAAAAATACTTGTTTGTTTGGCAACGCTAACTCATTGATTTCAGCCACCATCAGCATTACTAAACATCGCGTCGCTCACCTCCTCCCACTAACGCCACCCAGCTCAACAACACTCCTGTAGTACCTCATCGCACCACCATTACCACTAGCACAACCACACATCCACCCCTTCCACGTTCGGCTACTTCCCTTCCCCTCCCGATCTCCTTCCTATATCCACGTCACCGTTGATCCCCTTTCCTTTCTAGCTATCTCTGTCGAAAATTGTAAGCGGCCTCCAATAAACACCACAATCACAAAATTGTGCACTACCACTCGGAATCTTCTTTCACTTTGTCTTTTCTCTCTTGCACCAAAACCACCACAAATTATCATAATCTAAAATTCGTTCCCATTAATTTCACCCACCACCATCCCTTATCTTTTAAAAATTTGTAGGCTTTTATATATGAACACTTATTTAATAATGAATTCAGTTCCACTTCTTATGTACTCTCTTTGTCCTACCTCTATTTGCACAGTAATCATTATCACGCTGTTTAAGAAATATGTTTGACTGTTAATATATTTACCTATGTATAATAATGATAAATAACAAGTTAATATTTAAAAACTTCTTGTTACGACGAATTGAACAATATCATATACGATAATATAGTTGTTCATATATCTATTCAAATATGCGGTCAAATTTTAATAAAGAATAGTGTCAAAAGAGTAAAAGTGCTAATAGATATGTGACAGAGGGAGTATTATGATCAACTATATGGTAAAATGCTTTAACTCATGTGATCAGTTTATAAGGGTTTAATACCCTTGACACCAATGATAAAAACGGTTTTAATTTTAAAAAAAACAAACTAAATAAAGTTACACACATTGCTTGGTCTACCATTCACGTGGTGTCCAAAACATATCACTATCATCCGTCTATCACCTCCGGCCCCTCATTTATTTGACACATATTACTTAATATTCATGTCTTTTCTATACATTTTCAATTATTCTATTGATTTTTTTACAATGGTACTAAATAAAAAACTAATGTATAAAACCTATAATTATTAGGTTTAAAAAATATCACATAAAAATTAGAAGTATAGTATCTAAACTTAAAAAGTACACTCTGTTTAAAAAGTAGTACAATAATTAAATTTAAATTTACAACATTGTTCAACTCTTCCTTGCATTCCTAGCACATGTAAATTGTAATTATACCTGGCCATTTAGACCCTTAGAAATGAAAATCTAATGTCAATTAATTAAAAAAAAAAATCTGATAAGGCAAATAGACCATAGAATTGATATAGGCAACAAAATTTTGCCACGAGAAAAACAATTGGGGATTGTGACCTTCTCCATCTGTGTCTAAACTCTAAAGATGGTGAATTTATACTAATCAACAAAAATATTTCTAGTTCACTAGTAACGTTTTCCACTTCTTTGATCTACAATAAACATTCGTTTTGTATACGGCTAAATAATTTCAAATCACTAGATTAGTTGTTTTGACTGACGAATTATAATAGCAAGTTTGATTGAGGATTTGTATGTGATCGGTCTGTCTCACCGCTTTCTGCACACTTTGTTTTTATCAATTTTTTTAAAACATATTTGATCGCAAATTTCAATTTGTAAATAAGTACTAATGTTATCATGTGAAATATTGTTAAATTTCAAGCATTGTGTATTTTTTGAATATCGATTTTGATACACCATCAATATACGTAACTAAAATTACTAGTGGTCAAATATGATATGGAAAAATTGACCAAAAAGTGTGAAGAAAAGAAAGTTACGGAGGGAGTACAAAATGATTAATAGGGAAAGTGTCATGTCAATTGGATATTGATTCATTGGTTAATTCACACTCTATGTATAATTTGGTTGAGCATCTATTTTATTCCTAGATTAGGATATTTTGCATATAATTTAGTTAATTGTATTTAATCTTCCCTAAAAAACTAGAGACATTTTCATAATTATTTTCAACATCATTCTTTATGGTATTCGACAAGCTTCTCGCAATTGGGTTGCCAAATTGGCTCAGACTTTATACGCATTTGGATTTGTTCAGAGTAAAGCATATTACTCTTTTTTTTTTTGCTTTCTCTCGTGGCTTGGTTTCTATGCATACGCTTGTCTAAGTGGGTGATTTGGTTATTGCTGGTAGTTCTTCGTCGCTCATCTCTAAATTCAAGGAATACATGAGCTCTTGTTTTCACATGAAAGATCTTGGTCCACTTAAGTATTTCTTGGGTATAAAGATTGCTAGAAGACCGGATGGGATGTTTCTTTCACAACGGAAATATACACTGGACATTTTATCTGACACGGGTTTATCAGCTTCTAAACCAACTGATTTTCCTATGGAGCAACAACATGATCTTGCGCATGTCGAAGGTCCCCTTTACGATGATTCTGAATAGTATCGGCGCCTGGTTAGTTGCCTCATTTATCTTACCATTACTCATCCTGAGCTTAGCTATTCAAATCATACGCTTGCTCAGTTTATGAAGTCTCCTTGTGTTCTTCACTAAGATGTGATTCGAGTTCTCCACTACTTGAAGAGTCATCACGATCAAGGTTTATTTCCCTCTTCACGTAGTTCTTTACAATTGACTGCTTATTGTAATTCTGATTGGGCTGCATGCTCTAGATACTTTGTGATGATCGGTGATTCTCCAGTTTCATGGAAGACCAAGAAGTAACCTACGGTTTCTCATTCTTCTGCTGAAGCGGAGTATCTTGTCATGACTGTTACTTGTTGTGAGTTGTTGTGGCTTAAATCTTTGCTTTGGGACTTAGATGTTGTGCATTCTGCTCCTATGCGACTGTTTTGTGACAGTTAATCTGCTCTTCATATTGCGGAAAATCCAGTGTTCCATGAACATACGAAACATATAGAGGTTGATTGTCATTTCGTCTGTGATCTTGTACAGTCTGGTACTATTGCTACTCATTATATCCGCACTTCTAATCAACCAACATACTTGTTCAATAAATCTCTCGGATGGAATCAGTTTCATTCATTACTTGGCAAGTTGGGCATTTCTGATCCTCATACTCCAATTTGAGGAGGAGTATTAAGAAATATAAATATTACTTGTAATTGTAATTGTAATTGTAATTGTAATTGTAATTGTAATTGTAATTGTAATTGTAATTAAATTATATTTTCTTTTCCTTTTCTGTATAGGTCTTTTGTACTTTTATATAATGTACCTTAAATTATGAATACAATCACACATTATCCTCATTAGAGGGAGTATATCATAACTTGGATATCATAGTATTATTAGGTCATACATCCAAAGACAAGAAAACAAAAACTATCTGCGGGTCGATATCAACAATGCTGAATCATCCTGATAACATTTAATCGTAGTCCAAATTCAGATATTCTATAAATCTATGGTTTAAAAGAATAGATCATGAAAGATGATCTTTTTATAATTTTTGAAAGATGATATTTTCATAAGTTATGAAAAAATCAAGGTTTAAATTATAAATTAGAAGAAATAAAGATAAAATTTTTGAAGTGCGTTAATCGGGGAATAAACTTATTACTATTGCACGTTACATAATAAATTTTTTATATTGCAACTAAAACCTTTTATTTTTTTTACTATTCTAACTAAACTCCGTATTTCCATAAAGATTTGGAGAGACTATCTTTTCCAATACTATGTTTAAAAGTATATTTAACTGTAAGAAATTTATTTCTTGAAAATGTAAATAAAAAGTGTACTGTTCAAAATTGAAAATATTAATTACAAAAGGCATTATTGTGATCAAATTATTAGGTGATACTAATTAAATACCAGCACCAAAATCATGTTAAACGTTTAAAAATTTTCCAGCCAACGACAACATCCAAAATCATTCACACTTTCATTTTCCTTCAAGTTGCGGTCTGAAGTAAAAACTATGTATGCAACAAGACACTTTTTTTCTTCTATAAATTTGATAAGGAATACAACTTTCAATGAAATAAAAAGGCGACAAACACACCAATAATTTTTTAATTTTGCTAAAAGTGTTAGGATAGAGGTTGAAGAATATACGATACGATTATTATTCCATTATTCCTCTCGTATTAGGATCTTTCAGAGTGATGGTGAAACTGAATTTCTTAATACTCGCCTTCGGACGCATTTTGCTACTAAGGGCATTCACCATCAGATATCGTGCCTCTGCACGCCTGAAAAAATGGGCGTGCTGAACGCAAACATCGTCACATTATGGATATGGCATTGCCGATGCTTTTTCAGTCCCGACTGCCACTGTCTCATTGGGATGATGCCTTTCCCGCTGTAGTTTACATTATTAACCGCCTTCAGACACCGGTGCTTCACGGCAAGACTCCTTATGGCCTTCTTTTTTAGCTTCCTCCGATTTAATCTGACTTACATCCTTTTGGTTGTCAAGTATAATCTTTCACTCGGCCTTATGCGGCACACAATTTATCTCCTCGGAGTCTCCCATGTGCCTTTCTTGGCTACAGCTCTTAGTATAAGGGATTCCGCTGTCTTGATCCCTCCAATGTTCGTGTCTACATCACTCTTGATGCTCGATTTGACGAACTCCATTATCCTTTTGCTGCTGATGGTTCCTCTGGTACGTCTTTCTCTTCTCTGGATGTATCTATGTTCCTGGATCCTGACACTTCTTACAATCCATCAGCTGAGCTATCACCTTCTCAGTCACCTTGTTGTGTTTTCCCCAATGTTGATCCTCCGAGTTTGCCTACAGCCGCTCCAGTCATTTTGGCTTCTCCACCTAGTGATCCTGTCTCTCCGGCACATACTCCCTCACCAGAGTTGTCCTCCTCTGATGACTCTTCGGATCCATCTCCTACTCGTACCCATCATATGACTACTAGAACCATGGATGGCTCTTGGCGGTCTCGCTCCTTTTCAGATAATGTAGTCACTGAACTTCATACTGCTATGGTTGCCCTGTCTGAGCCTCACGACTATCGTGCCACTCTTCGAGATCAGAGATGGGTTTCTGCAGTGGATTAGGAAATGGCTGTTCTTCGCCATTAACATACTTGGGATTTAGTGCCTCGGTCCTCGGGTGTGAATGTGGTTGATTCTAAATGGGTCTATCATCTCAAGTATCGCCCTGATGGAAGCATTGATCATTACAAAGCCCATCTTGTTGCTCAGGGATTCTCTCAGATACCAGGATTTGATTTTGACCATCCCTTCAGTCCTGTTGTCAAAGTCTCTACGGTCTGCAGTGTTCTTGCCATTTCTACCATGCGTCGATGGCTTCTTCATCAACTTGATGTCAAGAATGCTCTTCTCAATGGTGTTCTTGATGCTTCGATCTACATGGCACAACCAGTTGGATACAAGGATTCTGCTCGCCCTGATTATGTATGTAGCGTGCGCAAAACTATCTATGGGCTTAAACAGGCACCTCGAGCATGGTTTTAGCAGTTCAATACTTATCTTCGACAACTTGGGTTTCTTTGAAACTCCGTTGATACCTCTTTGTTTGTATTCTATCAAGGTACTATCTTGCTATATCTTCTGGTCATTGTCGATGATATTATCCTCACGGGTAATGACTCACCCACCATTCGCCAGTTCATTACTCGCATGCATCAAGAGTTCGATATTAAGGATATGTGTTCCTTGCACTATTTTCTTTGTCTAGAGGCTGAGTCTAATCCCACTGGTTTGTTTTCAAGGAAATCCAATTATGCTCGAGATATTCTTCACTGCGCTGGGATGTCAAATGTCACCGTTTGACTCTAGCAAGCTTCGCATCAGTCATGTGTCTTCTTCATTGCAGGTCGTTGATATTTTCACAAAAAGACTCCCTCATTCTCTGTTTAAGTTAGTTCGTTCCAAACTTTGTGTTTCGGAACATCCGACGCTTCGTTTCAGGAGGGTGTTAGGATAGAGGATCAAGAAGATACGATATGATTATTATTCCATATATAGATAGGTCTTAGAGTCATAGTAGAAGTCTTTCTACTCATGCCTTGTACTTTATTTAAACATATCTTTCACATGAATGAGATCATTAAGATTTACCTTCTACAAAAAAAAAGTATTACTCAATATCGATATAAAACAATTTCATTTGAACTCTGAAGCTGAATTTTCACTTGGAGTTTTAAATTCGACTAAAATTAAATGAATTGGCCTAAACGCTTTTGTCATATCTAAATCCGGCTAAAAGTAGACTAAACATACCATTATCGGACCATCAATTTCATATAAAAAACAACCATGTTTGCACCTTCACTGCTGTTTTCACTTAATAAGAATAGTAAATTAGTCATTTAATCAATCAACGGAATTCAATGTTGTTTTTGATAAATTTAGTGATCAATCAAGCATTTTAAGAAAATCCATAATCTAAATGATAGTGATGATGCTTGGACAAAAACTCATGGTTCAAGTCCTAATGTCATGATAGACATAGTCAATCAACATAAGGATCCAAAAGTCGACGAATATACTTGTGAGAATATGAAAGAACACCAATCACAATATATCAGACGTAAATCAACAACTAAGTTGATGTTCATTCCGAATCATACACATCCATCAAAACCGGCTACACTTTGCTCAAATATTAAAAAAAAATTACTCCAAAAATATAATCTCCACATACACAAAGCACTAGTGACTTTCACCCTATCAAATTTCTTTTTTTTTTTTGATAAACCTATCAAAATTCTTAAATTCACACGTTAAGAGTGTGCAGTGGTGGTTTCTTAATTTTAAAAAACCACTCTAGAAATCAAAAACACACACAGTGATGGTTTCTAGACCGGTTTTTAGTTAAAAAATCGGTCCCTAGTTTCTTAGCAAGGAACCGGTCAAGAAACCGGTTCCGTCAGAAAACAGCCTGACACACGCAGAGCAGGCTGCTGCGCATGACATTTTTGAACGGCCAAAGGGGCCAGGCTCTGCAAATTTTGATTTCAAAATTTTTGAAACCCCATGCAGCATGCCAGGCTCTGCCTATTTTGATTTCAAAATTTTGGTTG
>JAULKM010172588.1:0-15575 GCA_032355605.1 Rubia tinctorum | reverse complement strand
TAATGGAGCATTTTTAAAATTTGGGTACCAAACTGTGAATTTCGATTAAAAGTGGGTACCATTTTGGACAATTACTCGTTTTTTATGACAAACTATTCTGTTCTTTGGTCCCCTGGTATATTGAAACCTACTTAGATCCGTTGCTTTGCTTAAGTACTCATTTTTATTTTCTTTGCTTTAGGGATGACAATAGGGTAGGGCGGATGCAAATTATGGACCTCCTTATTCATGTTCATTTAAATTTTTGTACCTACTCCATCACCCAGAACGGGTACATTAATAAAATCCACTTCTGTGCCATGAATCATTTGGATCTTCCTACCCATTTCAAACTTATTGTACTCGCTCCACTTATTTCTCTAAAAACATCAAAAAAAATTTTTTTTAGAAATATCTACACGAAAATATTATACTAGGTAAAATATGTAAATTATGGATAAATAATAATTAATATAGTAATAGATTAAATTAGCTGGTTTAGTGGAGCGGGGCATAGATGAGGTGGATGAGAACTAATATCTACGCTTGACTCACTACCCATGACGTGTACAATTTTCATATCCACGCTCCACCCACTAACATCCATGCTCGATCCACTACTCATGGCGGGGCATACCTCCACTAAGATCCACCCTGCTGCCATCACTACTTCACTTTTAAATTATTTTATTATACTTTCGTTCTTGTTCGTACCGTTATCTGATCCATCCATTACAATATAACTTTTTATTAATAATCAGAGATGTTAGGGACTTCAACACTTTATATTGATTAAATTGGCCAAATAGCCTAATTTCAAGTGGGATTTAAAAAACCTTACAAACCTTATCTATTCTAGCATTTTCTACCTCCCTACCCACATTTTAGCCACTCGAAAACCCTTAAAACGGGTCTTAAAATATTAAGTCAGTGATGTATAATAGGTTTAGTGAAGTGGGGTGGAGATGAGGTGGATGTGAACTAACATCCACGCCCGACCCACTGCTCATGGAGAGTATCATTTTCACATAAATACTCGCCCCACCCCAATCAAAACTACCTCTATACCCGCCCCATTGGGGCGGATGCGGGGTAGACCTCCACCAAAACCTGCCTCTCTGCCATCAATACTCGCCCCCACCCCAGTCCAAACTACCTCCATATCCGTCCCATTGGAGCGAATGTAGGGCATACCTCCAACATAACCCGCCCCACTGCCATCACTACGCATTTAGATTAGGGAAAAATGCATAAATAACCATATTAAATTTTGAAAGTGTAGATATAACCTTGTAAAATTTGAAAATGCAAAACTAACTCTAAGTTTTTGAGCAATGGTGCAGATATACCCAAATTGCACTATTCCGGCGTTGACAAAAGAAATTCAGGTGTTGACCTAATCTAAAAAGACAAAAATATCCCTAGGTTTAAAACTAAAAATTTAATGACCATTATACCCCTAGGCTCTACCGCAGGTCAACTGTGGTAAAAAATGGTCAACAGTGGTCCATACTAGTCAACAATGATCAACGTCAGTCAACACCAGTCAATGATGGTCAACGTTGGTCAACGCCAGACCGTCGGCTGATGGTGGCCAGGTTAGATCAGTACTTTTATTAACAATACAAGGTTTAATTAGCATTTTAGTAAAAATATAGGGTTAAATTAGCTCTTATGTAAAAAAGATAGGTTATATTAGTACTATCATAAAAAAATCTTTTGAGGAGAGTCCACTCCTTATAAATATGTTTTCAATACAACTTCATAATCTATGTATCATAAATATATTTATAATTTATATGTTAATTTCTAACTATTTTTTAATACTCCCTCTATCCCTAATAAACTGACACATTTTGACTTTTATAAGTCAACTGAATCAATTTTCAACTACTCCCCTAATCCTTTAAATATGGCCTCTTATAAAATGGCACAAGGATTTATAAAATTTGGAATGAGTGTCGGAAGTTGTATTGAGAGAGTAAAAGTAAATTGAGTGGATGAAAATAATATAAAATTTGCCAAAAGAGAAAGGAGTCAAAATAAAAAGACCATCCTAAAATAGAAGGTGAGCCATTATAAGAGAACTGGATGGAGTATTAATATCTTTATTCATGTGTGTAAAAAAATTCTAAAAAATAATAATTTTAAAATATACGTGACGATGAATCCAACAACATTTAACATGACAATAGTCTTGCATGTATAATAATAGAATTTAATGGCTGACTTTGACTCAGTTTGAATTACAAAAGTTAAAATATGCCAATTTATCCGGGATGAAAGGAGTATACAAATTTGATCTCCATAATGAAAAGTTGATTCTGTCCCTAGCAGTATCCGAGTAGCAATATGTGTCGATTTCTAATTACAAAATTACCGAATTTCATGTGGAAATTATTTACCAAAATTTCTGAATTTCTTTCGGAAAGTATTTACCAAATTTTCTTACTTTCGTAACGAAGAAATACAAATTATAAATATATTTATGATATATTAAATATGAAGTTGTAATGAAAACATATTTATAAGAAGTGGACTCTCCTCAAAAATATATTTATTTTATGATAGTGCTGATCTGAACCTATCATTTTTACGTAAGTGTTGATTTAACCCTGTATTTTTTTTACTAAAGTGCCAATCTAACCATATCTTATTAATAAAAGTACTGATCTAACCCGACCACCATCAGCCGACGGCGGCGGTCCGACGTTGACCGGTGTCAGTGACTGGCGAAAGGGTATGGGGTTTTTTGGGAAGGGCAATACCATCTTTTTTCATTTTTCTAAATTTTTCAAAGGGTACAATGGTCATTATAAAGAATTCCGGCCAGATTTTGGTTGTCAGGGTTAGATTGACACATTTGACCAAAACATAGGGTTATATTTGCACTTTCAGATTTTACAAGGTTATATTGGCACTTTCAAGCAAAACATAAGGGTTAAAAACACACGAGATTATTTTATTTTATTTTCGTTCTTATTTGTACCCGGTACTGGTACATCCATCCCAGTATAACTTTTTTTTTTGTTAATAACGAGGGAATTAGTGAATCCAAATCTTTATATGGATTTAGATTGGCCAAATTGCCCACGTTCTAAGTGGGATTTAAAAAACCTTAATAAACCTCATTTTTTCATGCAGTTTCTACCTCCCTAAGCACATTTTAGCCACTCTGAAACCCCTAAAACAGGTCTTAAAAGCATTAAAAAGAAATCTGTTGATATATTGGTGTTTTTCTGAATCTGGAAAAACTGAACGGCAAGTGATCTTTCCATAAATTGATGAAAGTAGCAATTTTTTTCTACCTTTGAAGATCAGAACTCCTAAATACGTGAAATGGAAAATTCCCCGAGATATTTGTATAGTTTCTGATCATGGCCTTAGAAACTGAACTTGTTTTGTTACCTGTACAATAATAAGCACTCTTTTGGTAGTTGATGACTTGTCCCATTGCTCTCTCGTAATGTGTAAGAAAATGTACCAGGTTATCTAATAATTTTTTGTCTGCTTGAAAAAATATCACTGTATCATCGACATATGATAAATGAGTAATTGCAAATTCCCCTGGTATTGAAAAATGATCCATCAAGTTGGCGCTAAACATGTACTTTACGTACACAAAATACTGAAATCAACAAAAGCCTTGATTCCCGACACACACGGCTAAAAATTAAAATTAGTGTAACACTTTGAAAGTGTTGCTTTAGGTGCTAAATACGCTTAGTTGGACCTATTGCAACACTTTTACATGTATTGCCTTAGGTGATTTTGCATTAGACCTAATGTAATACTTTTCAACAATTAGGTACAGTAACATTTTTCAAAGGTTTAAGTAACACTTTATCAGCTATTGTAACATTTTAATAAATGTTGTTACAAAAGTGTTATGATCGATAGCTTTAATTTGTGGTAGTGACATTAACAAATGGTTCCTACTACTACTTTTTTTTGTAAGAACTTTTGTTTAATCACTCAAAAGAAAACCAACACAAATTCGGCCTTCACTCCCACCCATTACATATCCATTTTTTTAAAAGCTATCAAAACTAGAAAAAACTTTACAATCAAACCTATTTAAAACTGCAAAGTTAGATTTAAAAAAACTCAGGGATACTGCTATCCTGATTTTCTTCACTTCAACCTGTTTCTGGACAAATTCCAATCAACTTCAAAACAGATTTGGAATGCGATAGTTTCTGTTACCATTAACACCATTTTCCTGTATTTCATTCTTTTTGATAACATCAACAGTTGTTTCTTCAGGTTTCTCTTGCTTCTGCAATATAGAATTCTCAACTCTTTCATCAGTTTTTTCCCATGTTTGCATTTGTTAGAGTCCCACATCGGTGGTTGATAGAGTTATTACTCAATATATAAGATCATGAGTCACCCCTACATAGTACCAATTGGTTTTATGATAGGAGCTCATGATTCTAATAACAAGACATTTGAATATATAGCAAATGATCTTGTTGAATCTTTAAATATCACGATTGTACATTTTTAACCCTTCATTTAATTTTCGAATACATTTGGCTCCTGAATGAGCAAATAAGATTGTTTTTTAGATAGTAAAGGGGCTAAAAGTGTTCAAAAATGATCATGACATGATTGAACAATTTTGAAAGTTGAAGGGCTAATAGTGTTGAAAAAATTAAAGGACCAAAGGGTGACGATCATGATAATTAAGAGATCTCTATCATTTAAAACAAAGCAGACCAAAATTGAATGAAAGTGATAGCCTTGAGTATGAGACTAGAAAGTAAACTTGCCTCTTTGTTTTTTACCATCAAATTTGCTATGTACTATTAGGACAACCATCCGCAATACGATCAAATATTACAAAGGTGAGAGGATGATTGATTGTGTTTTATGGCTCAAAGCACCCACATATATATGCACAAAACACAAGACTAAAATATGCTGATCCATTTGTCCTAATTTAACCTCCAATTATTTACTTTTCAAAGTTAAAAATATATATTATATTTTACAAAATTAACATCAATATATAAATTAGACTAAAATTGTATAAGAAATCATAGATTCACGTAATATGGCGGACATCATTTGTATTTTAGCTTTTACATTAAAATAGAATATTAAATTGGAAAGGAACTGCGAATGGATTACTCAATAGACGTTACTTCACACGCTTATCTACTTTTAATATATTCCCTCTCATTTCTCCCGTTAATATAACTTTATTTTGGTATTTTCTTATAAAAAATCGAACTTTCATTATAACGAGGTCTTAGTATACCAAACTCCGTCCATTAATATAAGAAGGATTTAAAACCGTTCACAACGAGAGATGGCCATCTAGTATTTTAAAACAATACTGACCACAATAATGATTTTTACATATAGAGCAAAACAATTTATGTGGCTACTTCACGATTTTGACTATGATAGAATATAATCATTACCAAAATGAATACGGTCGTGACTCGAATAAGGAGTTACACGATCAGGAGTGGGTTGGGAGGAAATTATGTGATTTGTCACACCATAATCAGCTATACAGCGGTAACACCAAGTCAGAACGAGTTATAGTTCCTCCATACCCATTCCAACCTAAAAAATTGTATGAGAAAAGTGTAAAAATGACTTCATAAAATCAAGAAAGTGCATAAATAACCCTGTAAAATCTGAAAGTGCATAAATAACCCCAAAGTTTTGAGTAATGGTGGAGATAAACCCAAATTGTACTATTCCAATGTTGACTAATGTAATTTAGACATTGACCTAAATTGAAAAGACAAAAATACCCCTAAAATTAAAACTAAAAATCTAATGACCATTATACCCCCTAAGCTTCTTATTCTCCAACTTCAAACACCCTAAATCCAACAGTAGTTACAACAACAAAACGCGGGTCTTCAATGCCATCTCCTTTACCTCGAATTCTGACAGCTCCACATCTGGACACAAAGTTTTAAATAGTATGTCACGGATGAGCCACTAATCGGTGACCAACATTTAACCTCGTATGGAAAGAATGACGAGGGGATGAAAAACAAGTTTGCCGACTATGGCGATGGCTCTGCCGCCATCTCCAACATATTTAAGAGCTACGATGAGGGTGACGCCAAATTTTTCGCCGATAGTTTCACCTCGTACGAAATCGATGATCGCATCCCCGCCAACAACTTCCCTAGCTACTCAAGTGCCGCCAATTGAACCACCAAAACGTTTGCAACTTACACTTTCAGTGGCGGTATTTCGATATTCAATTTCACCAGATACGGACCCGACGACAATAAAGTTCACTGGGAAGTCACTAGCTACAACGATAACTCTACTTCTCCACACAACAGATAGATTCAAATCTTATGTCGCCAACTCCAAATCGGAGTCCTTCAACTTCACCAACTATGCCGCCTCCAACTGTGAGGTAACCTTCAAAGGGTCTCAACTTCAAGACATGCAACCCATTTCCCAACTTCTCCACCACCACCTCTCCTTGCTGCTCTCTACCCCGCCACCAAACCCTAGTTCTACCACCACCTCTTCGCACTGCTCCCTACCCCGCCGCCAAACCCTAGTTTGCTACCACCTCTCCCCGATGCTCCCTACCCACCACCAAATCCTAATTCTACCACCACTTCTCCCCGCTACTCCCTACCATCAAATCTTAAATACAGGACAATCGATAACCAGCCAAAATCGAACCGTTATTTAATTTGGTTTACCGATTAATTAGTTAATCGGTTAATATCGGTTACGATTATCCAGTATGTTGGTGAATTGGTTCCTTTGTCGGTTTTATTATTTGGTAATCGGTCTAACCAGAAAATTGGTAAAATATTTTACAGCACATTAATTAATTAATTAATCGCCACCCCAAAAAACAATTCATTAAAATTTGGACCTTGATCACAAACCCAATAAGAAAATTTTAAAATTACTTACCCAAATTAACTTATTCTTTAAACTCTATGTTATTAGCTCATATATATTTAAATAATAATTGTACCCAAAACAAATAATTAATGCAAACAAAAGTCGATGAAACTTATAATTGTGCCCAAATCTAATAATTATCAATGGGATACAATTTAATATTAATTCAAAAAATTATTCAACTCATATGTAACACAACTATCCAATTCCTAAATTTTCCCTTTTATTTTAAGTCTTGCCCTAACTACTAATCAATATTAATATGAATTTATGTTTTTAATTTTAATTTTAAATAAATGATATATATGGTGACCGGTAATAATCAACACATCAAACGAAACTGATACTAACCGGTTCGGTATAACCGACAACATTATTGGTCGATTATTCGGTTCCTTATAAAATTTTGTAAACCAGCAGAAAATGAAGTCGATTAACCATCTATCCAACAAACCGACTAGTTGAACACCCCTACACGTGGCAGATCTAAAAGATTGAGATGGAGGGTTAGGGTTGAAGATTGAGATGAGATTGGGGTTGAAGTTTTGGGTTGAAGTTCGAAGATCGATTTCTGCTGAAAGGGTGAGGAGGAGGGCTGGGTGACGGGGCGGTGGTGGACGGAGTTGGGGGGCGGTGGTGGGCGGAGCTAGGTGGGGGCAGGGTGAGGAGGGCGTGAGGAGGTTCTGGGCGTGAAAAGGGCATGGGAAACTGAGGGAGTAGAATATGACGTGGTATAATGGTCTTTTATATATTTTTAAAAAAATTTAACTTAGCGTTATAATGGTTATTTCACTATTTTCGGGGCAATTTGGCTGTAAACATTTCGGTCAATGTAATCCATTGTTATTTTTGCACTTTCAGATTTTACAAGGCTATCTATTCACTTTCAACCAGTACATGGGGTTAAAAATGCACTTTACTCAATTTTCATACTTATCTCCACCCCATCACATACGGTAGGTACACTATTAAAATCCACCATCGCTCCATACCCACCTGGGTCCTCCTACCCACTTCAAGCATATTGTCATATCCCAACCAGATCTCCATATACACCTCTAAACCACTTATTAAACTAATTCTAATATTAAAAATTAAACAATTACTTATATGAAATATTATATGGAAGATATGATCATTGTGGACAATAATAATTTATTATATTTATAGCAAGTTAGTGAGTCCAGTGAGGGGGGGGGGGGGTGAGGATGAGGTGGATGTAAACTTATATTCACATATACCATCTATTCGTAATGGATATTATTTTCATCTCCACTCCCGGCCCATATCATATAAACTAATTCCAACCTCATCCAGTGAAACAAGTGCACAACAGATCTCAAACAAAATTCACCCGTGACTCTATCCCTAATTCGAATCATGAGTTTTTTTCTTCTTTTTTGTGGATACAAACATGAATTTTCTTTTGGAATTAGGTCTTGTGGATTTATATTAGCATGTTGTTTTTGTGGTGGTGTCCACCATTTCTGGAATGAAGGACTTTTATTACATGGACTCCAGTTAATACCATTTATAACATAATAATACTTCTAACTAGGCCTTTGAGTCCTGGCAAGACGTTTGGAAAGTTGTCAATGTGGTTGAGCGCTATCTCGCAGTTTTTGCGCAGTTAGATGTTTGTTGCTGCTCGGTGTCTTGCTTGAGCTATCGCCTTGTGTACTGCGGTCAGTTATGCTTGTACCGTTTATAACACTTAGATGGACGTTGTTCCTTGCCAACGATTTGCATTTGCTCCTTGTGACACACATAAGGTGTTACTGCTTTGCCATCCAGTGCTTTGAATGTCGCATTTGTGTTTATGATTGTCCAACTGTTATAATGTGATCTCATAAGTTCTTCTTCTCCCTTGCATACTAGTTGAATGCCTCCAGCCGTTATCCGACTAGGCACCCCGTGGTGATTGGTTTGTCATGCTTTCCAAAGCATCCTGTAATGCGTTAGGTTCGGTTGTTGATGTTTGTTGTACTGCGCTGGTTTTTCCATCTGTGATATGTGTTGCCTTGACCATTGCTAATATGGTCTCCACCGTTGGCTGTTGGTGTTCCATAGTTGCCTTGTTTCTTGCACACCAGACAACCCAACTGATAATACACGTTAGGTCAATGTCTTCTTTTGTTGGTGCAACCTCGAACCATTCTTCCAGCTATGTTCCAACTTGGAGTGGGTGACCTTATTTAAAGTCAAAACCTAACCTGGATGCCTGTCACACCCTCTTGGCTACTTCGCATTCCGGAATCACATGTGAACCCGTTTCCACTCGTGTGTGGCACATCTGGCTTAAAGATGACTTCCATTCCTATGATTCTTAGGGCCATATTGTCGGTCCTGTTGGTGCAGCGTTCTGCACAAGCCTCCATATTAGGAATTTGATTTTTTCCCAGCGTCTTTGAATGCCATAACATTTGCCTGAACCTGATGGTTTTTGTCTTAGTTTAGCTGCCCATGGCTCATGGCATCCACTTTTAACACTATACTTGCCTAACCAATCCTCGTCCCAGGAAATGTCAATGCTTGCCTTACACTATACCATGAGTTTCAATTGATAGGAAATGCTAATCTCCATGGATGGAGATTGGTGATATTTGAGAGTTACTCAGGCCCAAATGGAAAAGGCCGAGAGTTCAGGCCTTGCAAAATCTACTCGGCGGGAAAGGGAATTATATTTTGCCCCTCAAATTCAACACTACCATAAAAATCCCGCCAACCAAAATTTCCAAAGCACGCTTCCCAAATAAACCTCCCACACTATATAAACCCCGACCCCATTTTCCCTCCCCCAAATCTTTAAAAAAAACCCTATTTTCCCTCCGATTTCTTCTCAATCTCCATTCGCAAGATGTTGGAACTCCGATTGGTCCAGGGAAGCCTTCTGAAGAAGGTTCTGGACTCCATTAAGGACTTGGTGAACGACGCCAACTTCGATTGCTCCGCCAGCGGCTTCTCCCTGCAAGCCATGGATTCCAGCCATGTGGCTCTGGTCGCGCTGCTGCTCAGATCTGAGGGGTTTGAGCACTACAGGTGCGACCGCAACATCTCCATGGGGATGAATCTCGGCAACATGGCCAAGATGCTGAAGTGCGCCGGAAATGATGACATCATCACCATCAAGGGTGACGATGGCAGCGACACCGTTACTTTCATGTTCGAAAGCCCCAGTAAGTGTCGCCTCTCTATTATATTCTTTTCAATGTTTTTGATGCAAGAAATGTTAGGGTTTTAGGTTACGTTTTTTGTTTGTTTGATATATGCTTAATTATTTAGCTATTGAGATTATTGAATTGAAAGGTTTTCTTGCTGCTAACGCGGGCTATGCGTTTTTGTAATTGTAGCCCAGGATAAGATTTCTGATTTTGAGATGAAGCTGATGGACATTGACAGTGAACATCTTGGGATTCCGGAAGCAGAGTACCATGCTATTGTTAGAATGCCTTCTGCCGAGTTTGGCAGAATCTGCAAAGATCTTAGCAGTATTGGTGACACCGGTGAGTAGTTTTTGGGATAATTGATGTTTTATGGATATTGTTATTTAGTGCTCTGTTACTGAAAGATTGGTTTGTATGTTTTGGGGTATTGCAGTTGTGATATCTGTGACAAAGGAAGGTGTTAAGTTCTCCACTAGAGGTGACATTGGAGCTGCAAATGTTGTTTGCCGCCAAAACACCACTGTAGATAAGGTATGTCTCCAATATTCTCTCGTCATATTCATTTGTTACAAGCTTCTGAGGCATTTTAGCCAGGAGTTGCTTCTTGTTGTGGCTGTGTGTAGGCTGTTTTGGGACAAATGTAGATATCAAGGAAACCTCGTGCTTTGATCTGAACATGATGATTAGATATAAATAATATGATGGTGGGATATAAATAATATAGTCAAGTAGCTGCATAGTGGGATAACCACTTTGTTATTTGCTTGGCTGGTAGATTTGGGCGTCCCTTGTTTAACCATTTGTGTGTTATCTCTTTACAGCTATGAATGTGTATAACATCAACCTTAACTTGATTTTCATATATTTCTCTAGATAATATATCACCTTACTAGAGCTTTTGATGTAGTTAAGCTGTGTTAACTCTTGTAGTGTTTGAGCTGGACCCAACATGCTTAGTTATTCATGTGCTGTGCCCTCTCATATACATTTATCGTGGGTTTTTGATGTGGTATACAAAATTGTTGCCCCTGAACTGAACTGATGCTTGATATTATGTGTATTTCCAGCCTGAGGATGCAACTGTGATTGAGATGAATGAGCCAGTTTCCTTGACCTTTGCACTAAGATATTTGAACTCATTCACCAAGGCAACACCTTTGTCAAACCAAGTGACCATCAGCCTTTCTTCTGAGCTTCCCGTGGTTGTTGAGTACAAGATTGCAGAGATGGGTTACATCAGGTTCTACTTGGCACCAAAGATTGAAGAAGATGAAGAAGAGGCGAAATCTTGATGTTATGGTTATGGTCGTGTAGCTACGTTTTTTTGAAGTGGAATTAGATATAATGACTTTTATGTTGGCATTCTGGTGGTCGTAGAAAAATTGCTTTGTACTTTTCTTAACACTCTATTTTCATTAGTTCTGGATGTGTTCTATTTTCAAAGACCTATCAATGTAACTTATTTCATTCGTCCCATTACTCTTGGCCTATTTATTTTTTTATAGTTTCTAATAATTATTGTTGACCGTCAATATCTCTAGTTACGTATATCAATTAATCATAAAAAAGTTAATATTTAAAAAATAGATGAATCTAACAATATTTCATTCTCCCATCGTTTTGGAATAATTGTCGCACTTTTTATTTCCTTTCGTCCCACGTATAATGGTACACTCTAATTCTCACAAAAAATGGTGAAGAATATGTTGTAAAATTCTTATAATATCCTCTTCAACTTCAACAATTTCATGATTGAGCCTACCGTTTTTCCAAAATATTCCTATTATTTTACAATTATTCTTTATCACCTCAGCTTGCATAAAATATCGAGCCAAATTTCAGTGTCATTTATATCGGGACCGAGGGAGTGATATTTTTATCATATATATACATATATATATATATATCTATAAATTTATATTAATGGTCAAAATTTACTAAATTTGACTTTCAAAAAGTCAAGAAACTAATAGTTGTGGGATGGATGGAGTATGATATTGCACTTTTGCCGAAGTAACAGGATCTCTTACAATGGTCTTTTTAGAGTCGGTTTTGAAAACGTATCCCCTTAAAAAAGCATTAGCATAACACCTCATTGCAGTCTTACCCAGTGATGGTACAAGATCTGCCAGCTATATCTTCGTTTCTTCTCTGATTTGGTTGACAAGTCAGATTATTCTTAGAAGAGGCAAAACTTGAAAATAAAAATCAGCACATGGTGGTGATTGAAATGACAATTTGTATTACAGGCAATAGAATGGTACATTATACTAGTTACGCTTAAGTTGCCCATTTTTCACAAGTTTGATACGGAGTACATATGGCTCAAAGAACTAGAATACAGATCACAATCAACAAAACTGAGACAAAACGACTCTAAGACTAGACGAGTCAGAATAACACTGCAAACAATGTCTGGATCAAACTAAAACCACCCTGTAATTCCAGAATATGGTTATAAATGTCTCCAGTTATCACCTACATAAACTGCTTGATCTGCAAGATCTTCCTCAATTCTGAGCAACTGCAAATAAACCCACAACTGTTAGTTCTAGTACATATTTTCAAATTCAATGCAAAGTTGGGATGTGAAAGCAGCATTTTAGTACACATGATATTTACAGATAGCACATCTTTCTTTGTAATCCCCTTCCCATGTCTTCTCAGGTATTCTCTTTCCGCGTTTAATTTTTTTTCAGTAGACTGATTGATATACTTCCTAATAGTAGCATTTAGAGAAGCCAAACCCAAACTGTAGAACTATGAAATTATTGGCACCTGGTTGTACTTTGCTAATCTTTCTCCTCTGCAAGGAGCACCGGCTTTTAACTGACTCGTGGCAAGTCCAACACATAAATCTGAAATGAAAGAGTCTTCAGATTCCCCACTTCTTTGTGATATGACCACCTCCCAATTGGCATCCTTGGCCATTTTAACAACTTCAATTGCCTCCGTAATGGTTCCAATTTGGTCAACCTAACATCAACCATCAAAGTTAGGACTAATTTCCAAATAAGTTTTAAGTTTTTTAGCTGGACAAGAGCAGGCACATAAAGAAGCATTTCTTTAATCAGTTGAATATCTCAAATAAAGTCAACAAATAACAGTAAGCAGTATGCTTAAATATGAGGTTTATGCCCTGTCGAAAGACTGGAAAATGAAGGGCTGGTCAGGAAGACAAAGATGGTTTTGGACTGCATGAATTTCAAGACAAGAAAATGGCCAAAAAAATGTTATCCCAAAGGTTGCTAATTCCAATATCAGGATCAACACTAGTTTCAAGATGTGAACAGTAATCCCAATCTCCGACTGGTAAATTGTCCTGATGTCCACCAGCACAACCTTTTTCATTGTTTTCCATAAACAATAACAATTTATTTGAACTAGGTAAGTCTGCAACAGAAAAAGCAATCGTTGCCTGACATGATTATCTAAATGTAAAAGACATGCACATAATCCATACAAGAAGTTTAAAGCTCGTCTGCCATTTTTGTATTAATTTGACAAATAAAAGGAGTAACTCAAATATGTATAAAAAGGTCACCTTGAGAAGCAGAGCATTGCAAGCAGCTTCATTCACTGCCTTTTTAATTCTTTTAGGATTTGACATCAACAGGTCATCACCAACAACCTGGTAACAGAAATTACCAAAAAAATAAAAACAGAATGTATCAAAACTGAGGCTAGAAAGAATCGTAGGGGCTAGGGGAGAAATGGAAGTAGGGAACAAGAAAACAATCAGAAATCAGACTACCTGTACTTGAAAAAACAACCACCACACACCTGAGTTAAAATTGTCATCATTCTATAAATTTAATAAATTATAACACATAGAAAATCAGTTCCGTATTAAAAGTAAACTCAGTGATTATTCATCATTAACTTATATAACAATCCATTTCACGTTGATACATAAATATAAAACATGAATATCAAATTCATCATCTAGAAGAATGACACAAACCTGGCATTGTCCAAGATTTGCAAAACACTTGAAATGCTCCCAATCCTCCTTGTCAAATGGATCCTCAATTGATACAATAGGGTATTCTAAAATCCAATCGAGGACATTAGAAATATTGTAATTAGGTAATAAAACCTTTTTTTCAGATGGTCTACATATGAAGTGACAACAATATCAGCTCATGAAACTAGAAATCACATTACCAGCACAAAGTTCCTTGTACATGTCAATCATATCCTCTCCCGACTTGAAATTTTTGCTAGATCTGTTGGGGATTTTAAAATCCAGGTCATATTTTGTACCTGACCAGAGCATTTGCCCAAGATTAGGATAATATTAACAAGCAGCAGATGTGGAATTGTAAGAGATAACAAACTGGTATGCTAAGCAAGATTATCATGTTCAACCACCGGACAGTGGGAGTCAACAGACTCTGTATCCAACTCTAACTTTTTCTATAGGCTATAGGAGTAAGGATATACAACAAGATTTGCACTATAGCTCTCGACTTAAAAAGAATCACCTATACAGAATTCAGTGGCTGCAGCATCCAGTGCTATCTTTATCTTTTCATTGTATTCGGTTCTGCCTATTGCCTCCTTAACAAGATCCAAACCTTCCCGGATGCTATAAAAGCAGAAACTCGTCAGTAACAAGGCTATCCAGACAAGATGAGCAGAAGCGATAGTAAGAACTGAAGGATTTACCTTGCAATACTTGGAGTAAAACCCCCATCTTCACCAACACTACATCCACGAGTCCCAAACTTCTCAGTAATAACAGCCTAGCACAACAATTGAGTGAAAACTAAAATCAACACAAATGCAAGAGGATGATAAGATGGGTAGGCCATTTAAGTAGAAATAACCACTCTTCATAAAATAGGTTCAGTTGGCCAGAATAAGGGAGCATACATATAATTACAATTTATTGTGATGTCATAGTGAGCCATTACTGCTAAATCCCAGGTCTCAACCATTGGAGTTATACATGCCACACTGATTATATTCCTTATGCACCAGTAGATAATGACTATGTATACCAGAACATATGGTTATCTTGATTCATTAGAAACTGGACAGACAAAAAAAACTTTAGAAAAGGCTTGTGGAGTTAGGAATTAGAGTGAAAATAATGAAACTTAACAAGCTAATTTCTAAAATTTTGTACCGTACCAATTCATGCAATAACATGAAACTAGAATTATGGAAAACAACCTTTAAATGGTGATATGTCTCAGAGCCCATCTGCAGAGCCTCCTCAAACCTTTTAGCACCAACTGGAAGAATCATGATTTGCTGAAAGCCCACCATCAGCCAAGAAACGAATTAGGATATTGATCAATAGAATATTTGACTTGAAAATAAAAGGACAGTTGGAAAGAATTAAGAGACAAATAAAATTGTAATTGCACAGTTATGAGATCTGCTACAGATGGCGGAGAACAAATCAATGAAGGAAGCCTACAAATTTAGCCATGTCACGCCATCAGAGATTAACACAGCTCACCTTAATGGGAAGTTGATTTTCAGTATGTTTTCCTCCACATATTAGAGTGA
>JAULKM010172569.1:0-15575 GCA_032355605.1 Rubia tinctorum | reverse complement strand
CCCCCCCCCCCCCCCCCCCCCCCCACCCCCCACATAGGCACCTGTTGAATCTGACAATGGCATCGGTATTATGTCGCATGTCATACTAGTGCCTAAGTAGCGCAGTGCAAATTTGGATATTTATGAGCACCGGTATACAATACCAGTGCTGGAAATTGAGCACCGGTTCATACCAGTGCCTAAGTAACATAGTGCAAATTTGGAGAGTTATGAGCACCGGTATACAGTACCAATGCTAGAAATTGAGCACCGGTACGAAGAGAACCGATGCTAAAAAAAGTAATACCGGTGTTTAAAAAGGGCACGGTCAGATCAAATAATTGGACACCGGTACGACATGTACCGATGCTGAATCATATATATACCGGTGGCCGAAGATACATCAGCATATACAGTTAATAGGCACTGGTACGCCTAATCAACATCGGTGCTTATTTTTCAGGACCGGTTTCTTTTATGGTTCCAGTGCTTAGATATGTTTAGCACCGGAATTTCTTGTAAGTTGTCTAGTTTTTAGCACCGGTATAAAATTATTAGTAGCACCGGTAGCAAATCAATGTACAGTGTTTGAAAAATTATAGCACCAGTACTTCATGAAATGACCAGTGCTAGATTTTCCAAAAAATTGTGCAGGTTAATATTTGAATTTGGGCACCATCCTGGATCAACCATGGGGAAAATGGATTATATTTAATCCCATAGTACTGTATAAAAACTGATTCCAGAAATGATAAAATGAAAGAATCATGATATATCCATGTTAATGCACTGTTTCCCATCACTTATCCAAACATAACACTCAATTAAACTCTACTGGATAATTTTTAGCATGTTTTGCAAAATTAGTAAGTGATGTCTCGCACCATCTATTTGCCACCCCTTGAAGTTCGTAGGCGTGGTATTACCCTTGGTTTTCTAGAAAAACTTGTGATTTGATTCGATTAAATGTTAGTTAATAGGAGGGGGTACCGCAAGAGAAGGCAAAACTTTTGTTATTTGTTTGGATTTTTGATACTTATGTCAAGTGGATTACTCGAAGTCATCTTCATGGCCAGCTCCTCCAGGAATAGCATGACATAGTAGACGCACTCCCATCTACCTCCTTGTCCTCGGTGCTAAGATACAATACCACAATGCATAAAGCATAATCAGGGTAAACATCAAACCAAACTATAAATTATGCGTGAAGTTTTATGGTGAATACTTACGTGGATGTTTGTTATCTACCAGCTGAAATCAGCTGAGATTCATTCTTCCTATTCTCCCTCTAATATTGACGTGCAAGCCTGGGGAAATTTTATATACGAAATGAACTTAGATAATTCGATGGAAAGAATGAAGTCTACTTTACCGGATATTAATACCTAGAAAGAACTTGGCAACCGACATAATTTCTGACCTTATACCGCTAGTGAGTGTGTCCAATATGAACAAATTGTTTGTACCGGGACAAATGAGGATGAGGAACCAATGGGAGCTGCGTTAGCATTTAAAATATTAATATCTAAGGTGAATTGAACTATATTATGCAAACATTAATGTAATGTGTCTGACCTCCTGAGGCAGGGCATCACATACATGTCGGTATCCGATGCAACTACAGTTTATCAAATAGGGGAAAGCCGTCCGTTGATGTCATCCTCCTCATGACAGGTGTCATGTCTTCTTGTGTTAGTGACATAAAATTGGATTCTCTCCTTATTTGTGCCCTCTAATTTACTCCACAGGTGCATGTTAACATAAAACTTAATTTATATCATCGCTATTTTATGTAACCGAAAAAAGAAAATGATGAATTTGAAACTCACCACATCCACAAATCTGGCTGTGAGTTCAAGATCCATGTCATGCCATGAAAATTTCCGAGCTTGCATCTAAATTCCAACATTTTCTCGATGCCAAGTCCACATTTGTGTGGTCTATTAATTGTTAATACAGGAAAATGGGTGAAATGTATAACATTCCGGCAAGCATTCATTTTAGTTTCCACCTCATTGCAATGTTTGATGAACTTCATCAACATTGAATTCTCTATTAATTTGCGGTGGTTTAAAATCTGCATTTGGCCAGTTAAAAAATGTATTAAGTATATGAAACTTGTCCAAATAGAATAGTAACGTGGTTTCATGGAATTACCAATTTCAGCGGCTTGGTTAGCACCTCCAAATATTTTTTTCCCGGCCTGTAACATGTTTTCGAACCGGATGGCTGGGTCGATGATGGATTGATAGGCTATAACATGTGACAATAAAACAATGTAATTTTGCTTTTAGCATTTCAACGCTTCGAATATGTACAACATTGAAAATTTGTGAATAAAAATGTAATTGAAATACCTCATCCTCGGGGACCTCTAGGAATTTCTATTCCTTTTTGGGGGAATGATTGACTGGCACCTCTTTCTCCAGCTTATTTGTGGTATCCAAATCCTGGTCGATCAGATCCACTGGCAAGTCAATGACATGTCCAACAGCCTCCCCAACATCGACGAATATGTGGTTGGCGGAGGGTAATCATGCTATAGCATGGAATTCAGGGTCAGAAACTTGGATACGAACAATTCCACTTGCTGATATATGGCTATGGTGGTTTTTCTAGAGAAATCCCTTCGCCACCATGGCCCTGGACCCATCTAGTTGCTTCACGAACGATGAAACTTTCTCCCCATTTTTTCATGCATTGTAGCACAACAGTATATTTGTTAGAAAACATATAAGAATATGTTTCTAAAAATACTAGGGATGATAGAAATAAAATGAACTAGTAATCCAATTTTTTACCTCCTCATCATCCTCCTCATCGCTTGGATCACCCTTTGATTTGGTCGGTGCAACGCTGCCTTGGCCCAATGCATTTTCAATGAATGTCTTGGGATCATCGAGCCCCACCGGTATTTGGACCCCTTCAACTATTGCAATCCCTTTGACAAGCAGGTCAAGGTATGCCACCATTGCCATCACCACCGGTTGGTCTGCAGGTTGCTTCTTTTTTATTGTTGGGTTGGGGGACGAGCTTCTACCGCATTTGCTCTGGCTTCGAGAAAGATGGGGTTCAACAACATCTTTTGGGAGGTTGGTCTGAGTACCCACTATACCTCCATGGGTGATCCTTTTTTCCAGTTGCCTTTATGAGGATGTCCTCTCCCGGTTCTAGGACCAATGTCCCCCTAGCAGCCTCCTCATTCATCTCTATCTGTTATTAGTTGTAAAATATTAAAATCAAAATTTAAAATTAAATTAATGTGTAAACATTGTTATCTAGAATATATACTTTAAAATGACCAATTATATGAAAATACTTACTATATCTTCAGTGACGGCTCTGTCCTTTGGGTCACTGTATGTGGTTTTATCTACTAGCTTAGTGGACTCGAGTTAGAACAATGATATGTCCACAATGAAGTCCATGTTCCCAATCTCCTGCTCAATTTCCTCCCCTGTCAAGCCCTGGGCAGTCAGTTTTGCTCTCTCTCTTCTTCATTCTTTTTCTTAATTATCCTTTCCCGAGTGACCCTATGATCGCTCCTTTCAGTCCAATGTGTATAAACCTTTCTCATCACCTGGTCACTGTTTGTCGCACTGATTTTCTATCAATATAAAAAAAATCTGTTAGTATTTTGAAACTGTTATAAGTAACTCATATTGAAATATAAATTTGAAAACATGAATTGTCATAAAAATTTTACTCTAAATTCGGGTGTTGTCCTAAATTTGAGGAATCTATGCCACTCCTCTTCCTCCATCCATTTGTATTTCTCCCATGGTTTTGTCCTCTTTTTGTTTGTAACGGCTTCCACCTGCTTGATGTAATTTTTTGCAATTTTTTATTTCCAATTATGGTGGGCGTTTTCGGCAGCAACATACACAAACTCCTTCAATTTTTGAAGCTGTGAAGGGTCAATTTTTGCTCAAACTTGAAGCTTTCCTGCATTCAAATTTACAAAATAAGTGACGTTAGCTAATATTTTATATGCACATATGTGGAAATAAATTTACATAATACTAATAATGGAAATAATATAATCTCTATAATGTAATAAACTTGCCATGATGTCCTTCCACGCCTCCTCCTTGGTGTCATCGGGTAAGTTGTTCCAATGCCTGTATGCACCAAACATGATTCGTTGTCGGAATGCATAGTTACAATATGCGGTCTATGCGGTCCAATTCTATGTGCATACCATGTCAGATAAATTGAAACATACGGCACCAGATCCCTCTTCTCCGCGAGCATAAACGATTGGCAAGTGGCTGTACCTTGCTCTTTGCACCAAGATCCAATCTCAGTTGTGTAGAAGGTTTTGCCATGCTCTCCCCTCCTTCGCGCCTTGCACACTTAATCTGTCCTGACCTTCTTCTTGGGACCATTTTTGGCCAGAGGCTCCACATCTAATGGGATGACACTGCATTGTTTTCCTCACCGGGTTCCTCAAAGTGTATGGCCAGGGGAATGGCAAGTTTGGTTGAATCGGTTTGTTCATCATTTTTGCGGGGTGCAACACCCCTCTTTCTTTAGGCCACAACAGTGTTTTTCGTTCCCATTGCAGGCATCTACAAGGATTACAAATGAAGTGAGGGTTAATGTGATAAAAAGTGGACTAGAAATTAAATCTATTCAAACAAGAAATCCAATTCCACAAACCAATATAACATTTCAAAGTTCTAAACCAATCCAAAGTTCCCAATTCCAAATCGTCGAGAACTACATCATGCCATTAAAACATCGACATGCGTGATATCAAAAAATATTAAACCACAATGGAATACAAATCCAAGTCGAACATTCATCCTAAAAAATCTACCAAGCCAAGCCTTACATTTTCACAATCAATTTTATGGAATGTAAACGAAAAAATGAAAGTTTCTCCACAATGTGTATGGAAACTAACATTTATTTCAATGAACATATCGAATAATTAGCATGCAGGATATTGCAGAGAATCACACCTCACTGGAATACAAATCCAAGTGCCACATCAAACAAAAATACTCATGCACATCAAGCCTTCTACTTTTACAATCTAATGTCAAAATCCCAAACTCTATCCACATTATCAATGGTAAAATAACCTTTGTAATGGTGGAAACGGGATGTGTTGAAGGGAGGATAATGAGTACTCGCCGGCAAAATGAAGAACTGCTGCGACAGAGACCGATGTCGAGTTATATAGTCGCTCGACAAAGCTCTAGGCTTTAGATCATTTGTGGCAAAGAAGATACGGAGGTTCCCACTGGTGGCTTTGGAATGGGGTTTCTTCTCAAGGTCGCTATCTGACCGGAGCTTCTCAAGTAAGACGATGACGGAGACTTTTGAAGAGATGGAGAAGTGGCCTCAGTTAAATAAAATGGGCGGAGGACAAGGGAGTTATGTGGAGATGATTAGGAGACGTGGGGATTTATGGAACCATCGTAGTTAATGGTGAATGCAACGTTAAAGGAGGAAGGCAAAGCAACTGCCGGTGATTTGGCTTCGAGGGTTTATATATTGTCAGCATTAGCACCGGTGTTAGGGGGGTGTACTGGTGCTGATAATAAAAATATAATATTTTGATAGAGAAACCGGTGTAAATATATTAACATATCAATGCTAATTTATGAAAATATCGGTCCATGTTAAAACAAAAGTAGCTATTTTAGGCTGCTTTAAATGTCGATTTTGAACTGGTAGTGGACAGAGGCTTAAGGATAGTTTTTTTCCTAAGTGATTAGCACCGGTACCCAAACTGGTGCAAATGTATGTAATACTTGTTCCCATATTATTAAAAAGCAGTTGTGCATGGCTGCTTTAAATGCATAAATTACTTCGGGAAATGGACAGATAGCTAAGATTGGTTTTTTATTTTCTAAGTGATGATCACTGGTTTATCATTCAGTGCTAATTAGATAACATTATGGTGCCAGGATGTTTTCAATTTCTAGCCATATGGTTTCAAAATATTTAAATAATTACACTTAAGCCGTCTTATGGTTAAATTTAATACGTCTCATTCCGTTGCTACCCTCCACGTGAAATTTCATTTCATAGAATGAATATAGTAAATAAAGATGGAACTTTATTGTAGGTCATTCAAGGAAAAATGATCTTATACGATCCAAAGTAAATGACAGACGCTTATCTAGTGGTAATGAAGAGATAAGCACAAAGTTAGAGAAGACTTATTCGTTGTCGATCATTGATACAGACTTTGTGTTCAACTAGGAAAGTACATGAGGATGGTCAATTGTTTGATTAACTTCAATCGCAAATTCCATTTGGAGTCAGGATCAAACTTTTTACTTTTTGCAGTTTAAACCCTCCAAGATTCTTGGAATTATCGGAATCTGAAATTGAACTAGCAAAAATGAAATTTAATATATTGGGAGCTCAAATACATTTTTTGAACATGGTTGTAACATGGTAACTTCCTTGTTTGAGGACTTGGATCACTACACCAAATTCTTATTAAACTACATTGTGGCCCATATGTTTGTTTACACAAGGAGTATTGCTTGAAAGTACATGATTTTTGGCATTTTAGGTTTATCAAGTTTCATTTCAATGAAAATAATTTATTGCTAATTTTCAATTTGAAAAAATGAAATTATTATGAAAATGGTGATTAATCACCGCAACCTATATTACCAAATTAGTGCATTAGAGTATCGTACCGGTGCCTATTTTATGAGTACCGGTACATTAACCGGTGCTCGTAAGTTTTTACCGGTGTAGAATGTTAAAGCAATGACCCCTAAATTTAAATGACAACGTTCAAGCAATGTTATATATGCATTATTGATAAAAAATGTAGGCGCAACACTAAACATATTTTTAAAGAAATAGGTAGATTTTTTGCTACATAGTTTGTTCAAATTAAAACATCTTGGGAATCAAGAAATAACAACATAAAGTTATCTATACAATTCACTAATTTTAATGTTAAAATGGTTCCCATTCCTCAATGGAAGCTGTGTTTTCCAACTCCTGCGACGTATATCCCACATAAATGTCTCGTGCGTCCTCATTGTAGTGGAACGATGGGAAAGGCCCAACTGCATTAAAAGCTTACGGAAATTGGTAGCTCATCACTTTCCCTACATGGTAAAACCAGTTCCGTTGCATTTAACAATCCAATTGCAAACTTTAAAGCCCCACCTCCAATATCAAAACCCTGGATTCAATCGATGGCGCAGGCGCATAATGTGTTGGTCCAACCTTGCGGAATGAATCAATGGAGATTGGCGTCATCGGTTGGCCAAATGTGTCATTATCATAGTTTGGTACCCCCATTTTCAAACACAGTAACAAAATGAGGCTGCAAAAACCATAGTTTCAAGTTTTGTCCTTGTCCTATATCAGATTCCGACTCAAATATTGTCCAACGTTCCAACGAAGCTTTTTTTTGCATACAATACAATTGTCCGACACTTGTGAACTTTGGTGTTCATAGTAACTGGGTCAATCGGCATTCTATGAGAAGATACCATGCATTTATTTCCGGTGTAAGCACAAAGTGTGATGCATTTATTTCGTGCCCTCCCTTGTGATGTACTACACAAATCTTTTATAATTATCAATGGGCGGTTCACTTAAATCAAAATTATTCAACGATAACCACTTGTCCTCCGCCTTTGTTATGTCAAGGAATCCATACAAATCATTGATAACGGTTGGAGACAAAGGGACTAATTTTCCCACGGCATAATACCGTTTCAGAGCTCATTTGACAATGTTGGTTGGCATAGAACTCTCCAACGATGGTGAGGTTGAAGGTGGGTGGAGCTGCACAAAGTGTTTCCCATACCAAGTGCTTAATAGTTTCACTAAAAGGTGAATTTTCTTCTACTCCCCTTTAAGGATAATGCTTTAGCAAAAGATAATTTTTGGCTAAAAATAAGACCCCCTCGGACACAAACCTATCATTCAACTTATTCGAATGAGATCCACTTTCCAGGGAAGAAACTCCTCTTTCCTAGGCCTCTTTCCTAGGCATTTTGTCAAACATCTTATGTGCAAAACAATGTACTCAAAATTGTAAATAATTCTAACAACTTGAAAATCTGATTATCCATAAAATAATAATCTAATATGCATAAGACGTACACAAAATCACAAATGAATCCAAATTTAAACCATAACTGGAAGCAAGACAACCCACATATAAGTTTGAAGTATTACCAAATGTCATTCACTATGTAGTCATTGGCAAAATACAAGATTCGGTTATTAAAGATCAAGATAGGGGTGAAATGAAGATATGATATTACCTTGAAGTGTATTGGAAGAAAACTTGGAGTTTATTTGATGTTGATGTTGAGGTCGAAAGATAGGGATAATTATGAAACAAATGAGTGATGAAGAAATTTAAAGTGTTCAGGGAGTTTAGCATTGGTACAATAACCCTCATACCGGTGAATCTTGTGCAAAAGCAGTTGTGTTGGGCTACTTTAAGTGCCGAATTTAAATATGAAAGTGAGCAGAGGCTAAGGTTTTTTTTCTTCAAATTGTTGAGCACCGGTATAATATCTGATGCTAATTAGACAAACATATCGGTGCCTATTTAGCTAAAGCAGCTGCGTTGGGTTGCTTTAAATGAGGAATTGAAATCTGGAAGTAAGCAGTGGCTTAGGGGTCATTTTTTCCAAATGTTGAGCACCGGTATAATATGTGGAGCTAATACGATGAACAAACTGATGCATCCAATGCATCCCCACTGGACTATATACTTTATTTTCTATAACCACATGGACGATGAGATGTACCATAATATCAAAGAATGTTGGGGGAAAGTACTTCTCAAATAAACATAGCACTACAATCCTCTCACATTTCAAATCATCAAGCTGTTTCCTGCTAATATTCATACAACAAATGGAGTTGAACCAAAAACACATGCCTATGATGCAAAATCGCATCTCCTCCTTCATAACACCCTAGATAGCAATGGTCAAGATCTGTCGCATCAAGACATGACAATCATGTGATTTCAAAGCATTCGGATGCAATTCATCATCCACAAACCGACTTACATTGGAATAGTAGTTGGACGGTACCTTCACCCCCTTCATACACTCATAAACCGACTTCCTCTAGTCATTGAAAGGTTGTAAAGGGCTAGTGGCAAGTACGTCCGCTTACCTTTCACCTCCGAAGCTAAATCAAATTCTATACCCATTTTAACCAAGTCCTTCCGTGCGTTCAACCTATCCTTGGTCTTGCCAGGAATGTTATAGAGAGTTCCAATTAAACTCTCGCACACATTCTTCTCTATATTCATCACATCAAGACAGTGACAAACCTTTAAATTCTCCCAGTACGGCAAATCAAAGAAAATGGATCTTTTTTTCTATGGTCCATCATTAGGGAGAACCACATTCGATATCTTTTTTCAAGGACAACATTTAATTTCCTCACCTTTCTGTGGATGGAAAAAATCACTCTATATTATTGGGGCCTTCCTCCTCTCCCTCCTGGCAATGAAATGAATTTCATCATCTCGTAACTTGTCCTCGTAGGGAGAAATTTCTGATAGCTAAAATACACGCTCTTCCTACCATTCTATAGCTGCTAGAAATCAATACCTTCCTTGCACACAAGACATGCCTTGTGACCCTTAACCACATAACCAAAAGCATTACCATAAGTTGGAAAATCATTTATCATGCAAAAAAACACGGCATTCAAATTGAACTTGGTCCCATAATAACTATCAAACACATCAAAACGGTGGGACCAAAACACCTTCAAATCTTCAATTAGAGGGTTTAGATAGGTATCGATGTCGTTTCCAGGTTGTCTCGGACCAAAAATCATCAGAAGCATCAAAATATATTTCCACTTCATGCAAAGTTAGGAAGGTAGGTTCTAAATGGAAAGCATAACCGGCCATGAAATATGTTTCAAAGACATGTTACCAAAGGGATTCATACCATGAGTACACAGAGCCTTTCTCAAATTCTTGGGTTCGGCAGCAAACACTAGATACATCGTATCAAAATTCTTTCACTGATCTGCATCTACAAGGTGACTAATAATGTCATTATCAAGAAACCCCCTGTCTCTATACCATGTCATGCACTTCAAATCATCAGTGTTCTTAAACAACCTCTTCAGCCTCGGGAAAATAGGAAGGTACCACAAGCATTTAGCGGGGACACGTTAACTTACCTTCACTTCAACCTCATTATCGAGAGCTTTAATCCCCCGTTCCTTATAACGAGGAACGAGACATACGGGGCATGACACCTCTTTCTCCAAATGACCCCTATACAAAACACAATCATTGGGGCATGCATGTATTTTTTAAACTACATCCCCATTGGGAAAAAATCTCTTCGCGTCATATAGGTTGTCCGATAAACCATTTCTGGAGGGCAGCTTATCATTCAAAAACTTGAGCAACTTTTCCTTGCTAGTATCACTCCAAAGGCCAAAACCTTTCATGTTAAACAACTCCATTAAACACAACATGACAATGTCATTCTTCTTGAAACTGGGAAACAACTGTTTATCCTTCTCATCCAGAAATTTTGAGAGTATGTCGAGCATCCCCCTGAATTCATCCACCACCTCCTCAAGCATGTCATCCAAATACACATCCCCAAAACATTCACCCTTGCTACCTACAACCACCTTCGGCGGTGGTTTCTCACCATGAAAGGTCCAAACTAAATAATCCTTTGCAAATCCTCTCTTGTACAAATGGAATTGCAACAAGTCTCGATCATCAGTACAATCACAACAAGGAAATACGATGGACTTTTCACGACCGAATGCATGTTCCATAAACTCCCCAACAAAAGCAATAAATTCATCACTGATCAAACTAACGTTGTCATACACATGCTTACGTCTGTCGATGACACAGTACACATCTAAAATCAAATCAATGTGCATCAACTTCACTTCCACAAAAATATATACACTTCTACTCCAAAACTTAACTGTAATCATGAAACTTCAATATACAATTTCCAACATGCAACATCACAATAGGACAACAACTTATCACACGACGTGCTTGAAAAAGGCATCCAATACATCAACAATACTACCCAAGAAACCCATTTCATGCATAGCTTGGAAAATACATTACAATGATCAAATGTACCCCCATGCAAAAAATAAATGCCAACCTATCATTCCTCACATACACAGAAATATTTATTAAATTAAAGCAAAGTATAAAGTACCTTCAATAGTATTCATTGATGTGCATTCAATGTCTTCTTCATACAAAAATTTTCATTAATGAACACCAAAAAAAGCTTCTTCCACTTTTACCCACAAGAAAAAATGTGGTGGACATTCAATGCACCATTAGCATCGTTATTAGTAGTTTATACACGTGCAATTGCTTAGAGACTCATTAAAACCAGTAAGAATACCGGTGCTGACATTATATAAAAAAAAAAGGTGCTCAAATTTTACAATTTCACGCATTTTTTGGCAACAACATCTGTATAAATATAAAACAAGTGCTGAAAATATTTTCCATGTCCCATCCCAAACATGTTTCACCGGTATAAAAGCCGGTGCTACCAGTGCTGGATGATATCATTTCCCGCATTTTTTTCCTATCAGAACCGGTACAACTAATTATACTGGTGCATAAATGTCATTATTCCCACATAAATTTAGGACTAGCACCAGTGACCAATTTACTGATGCTTAAAATAGTCATTTTGCTTCCTCCTTCTAACATAGGAACTGGTATTTGGCACCAGAATATTAATACTAGGGCATTTGTTCACAAAGGCCTCGACCTTAACAATTTTCCATGTTTTGGTCGGTGTTATAGTCAAAACTTGCTCCGTTTTTCTTGCATCGGTACCTTTATTCCAGTAGTGTTATGAGGGTGACGATACGGCTTTCTAGCGCCACAACTATGTGCTACCTTTCAACTACTTTTACAAACGTATAGGGTTCGGATTGAGATCTAAAGTCTAAATAAATCAAAGCAGAATTGCATCATAACATTGAGTTGACATCAACATATAGGGATGTAATTTAATGTGTAGAACTTACTATCAATGTAGTTATAAAAACTTAACTAACTATTAATATGAAACTAAACAAACTTGGTTATAGGTCAGGCTAATAAATTGGTTAGTTATAGTTATGAGAATTGAATGGAATTTTTAAAATTAAAAATGCACAAATATGATTACGTAAAGTCAACTCATAAGAAATATGAATTCATTAAGTTGAGATAAAGATGCACGAGTACATTTAAGTTCATACAATTAATGAATAATAGTCAAATAAAGAAATAGGTTTAATCAGAATCATGATTCGGAATTAGAAAATATAAAAAATAGATTAATATTGATTTCAAATTTAATTTCGATGGACTATAGTTTTAAAAAATAATATAACTAAAAAGTACATGTTACAATGAAACAAATTCCGAAAGTAATGCAATTGTAAGAATTATATTATTGGAACATAACCTGAACCAACTCAAATTTAATCAAGCGGTATAATGATCAGATCCAAAATGAACCAAACTGGCATATACTCAAATTAAATATAAAAAATTATAAAAAATTAAAGTTCCAATATAACCCTTCAAAATGAGAAAGTATCAAAATAACTCTAACTTTATGATGTATGTGCCAATCTAACAATGGGTGCCGATCAATGGAATATTTGCCATAATTTGAGGTAATAACAAATTCACCACAGGATTAAAGGGGTAAATTTGGAATTTAGCTTGTGGGGAAGCAAGGTTATTTTCATCATTTCAGGAACAATCAACTCACAAATTGATGAGTCAACATCGGAATAGTGACAAAAGGTTATAACTGCACATTTTGTCATAAAGTTAGGGTTATTTTGGCAATTTCTCATTTTGCAGAGTTATATTGGCACTTTCAACCTAAATTTAGAGTTAGACGCGTATAAATCCATAAAAAGTAACATGCCCCAACCCAAACAAAACTCTAGTCCAAAAAGTACAAGATGGTAACCCAACCCAAAAAAAACTCGAAATGATTAAAACCAACACAAACTAACATGACTTGACCCGACAAACACAGATAGTAATCCAACTCGATCTAACCAGGGGCAGAGACAGGAAATATTTTTTGGTCGGGGCTGGATTGATTGGTAAGAGAAAATAAAAATTCCTCAGTCTTTTTTAATCTATTTAGATGGGGTTGATAGAAACAAATTTAAAATTACTCCAGGTAATTCTTTTCTCGATGGGGCTAGAGCCCACTCTAGCCCCCATGTACATCCACCACTGGATCTAACCTAACTTGAATAAATTAAATTACATGACATGGGTGTAACCCAACTCAGCAATACTCGAGAAAAAATTCTAACACATTTCAACCCGACATGACACTAACCCGACCGAACTAGACAAATAGAAATTGGCAAGTTTCAACCCGACCTATTTTTAACCCCAACTGTTTCCGACGCGACACAAAACTAACACGAGTGTAAGACTTGACCCTGAGAAAAAAAATATATTTTAAAACACGACCTGAGACTTGACCCGAGACATGTTTAAACACGACCCGACAAATAGAAAATCGATATATTTTAACCCAACCTATTTTTAATCGAACCATTTCCGACCAGACATGAACCTACCACGATTACCTGAATTGATACCTATAAACACTACTCATTTTGATTTACATGTATCACATAAAATAGTGTGTACAGTTTAAAATGAAAACATAAAATATATTTAAAAAATAATTACCTAAATGTGAATTTTGATTATTGACAGAAGATAATATAATTTAAAAATATTTAAAAATCGTCGCTTCACCAACCAAAATAATCCACAATAAGAAAAGGTGAACGTAGAGTCGTCCCCATAAGGAACAGAGAGATTACTAAAACTAATACCTACTAATAAAAATTTATGGTGTGGCCACCACGCCACATATTTCAAGATTTTTTATAAATAATTATGAAAAATTAACTAATAATTAAAATATGAAAGTTCAGACAAAATATATAAGAATGTAATTGACTCAGAATAATTCACATTATTTCAACATTGATCATTGTCGCAAAAATGAAGTAATTCCTATGTATCTATCAGTCATAAGAAGAAGAAAAAGCCTTTTCTAAACCATCCAAATTCTTTCTTATTGATATTTGATTGATATTCAATTAAACAACTAATTCTCCATTCGCAGCCATAGTGAGCTCTCAATAAAGGAGAAAATGACAGATTTGGAACCACTTTTAAGAAAAATTACAGATTATTTACCACTTTTTTCATATATTTCCCACAACGTTCCCACATTATAACGAAATGTTCTCAATTTATTCTCACATATTATTAGCCGGTTTAGGTGAGTCAACATTGAGTCGACCATTCTAGTGGTGATAGTGTCGTCATTGGGAAGCGAGGAACATATTAAGCAAGGACGGTAGATGAGACAGTGAGTATGGTTGGACTGGTGGTGTTCGGAACATTGAGGAGGAGGTAGTGGAGAAAAAATGGAAAAAGATAAAAATATTTGAGATTAATTTAACCTAAAAATTGTTAAATTATAATTTTAAAATATTGGTCACTGTTGATGGGTCCAATAACTTAATTAAAATTTCTTATATCCGATAAAGGAACCAATTGAGAACATTTCATAATAATCTGGGAACCTTTTAGGAACATTGGGGAAAATAAAACCATGTAATTTCATCTACAGATGGGCACTTAAATTGTCATTTTCTCCTCAATAAAGATAATACTTCTACCTAAATGCGGCTAATTACTATAGAGTGCTAGTGTGTAAGTCAGGGTTGGCTAACTAGTGATGTCTCTCACCTCCTTCTGATATCGCTAGAGTGCGCTTAACCAAGCCACACAATAACCCTCACCCCAAGGTCAATATACGCACAATCATATCAATAATAGATATAGCCTCAGGGATAGCACTAAATATCAGGATCCTAAACGACCATTCATTACATATGATTCTTGGCCGAATTATTCCACTGATTTCTCTATCTTCTCCTCTAGAACTTCAACTTTGGGTCGTTCTAGTGGCTACCACTAGTTTAGAGAAGGCCTAGTAATGCCATTTATATTGGACCAGAGAAGTCACCCAAAAAGTCTGCTTTTGATCATTCTCGATCAAAGGTAGCTACGATCAGACTAAATCTATGGTGGTTTCTTGACACCTTTGTCAGGATGATAGAACCGCCTTGGTTGTGTTCCGAATTCATAACCTATACCTTTTTTGTTAGCGCCAGAAACTTGTTCCATATTTGGATTATTATTATAGTTCTTGTTCTAGACCCCTCTCTGCAGACGTTGATTTTATTTTTAAAAGTTTTTATTATAAGTTTCAAATTCGGAACATAAAATGGATCTTTTTATTTCCAGCCTTGGGGAAAGTTTTGTTTTTTCTATTTTTAAACAAATTAATTTGATTTTATGCATTTTATAGGTTCTGAATCAGAAGTTCATCGGGCCTTAGATTTCAAATTAAGAACATCATCAGAGCTTAGTGTTTGAGTGAATTCTCCATGATATTATTCATATCAAAGATGGGTTTAAATAGAGTACAAAGACAAAACATGAAGAGTTCTACTATGACTCTAAAACCTATCTATATATGGAAGATCAA
>JAULKM010172558.1:0-15576 GCA_032355605.1 Rubia tinctorum | reverse complement strand
TTACCTTGGTCCAAGCTCCTTGCTTATTGGTCCGTTCCCTATCGCGAGCCGACCAACTCAACGTAGTGCTGAGAAGATTCATGCTCCAATCTCCTTGTAATAGGTAGTCTTTCAGTGCTTGTAAATTACTTGTTTTCTAGTTCTAGGCCAGGCGACTAAGAGGTATAAGGCATGCGCCCAATTAGCTTTTACCTCTTTTTGTTCTTGTACCTAGTACATCCAATTACTTCCGTACACCATATATGTGGAGTAATTAACTTCACACCCGGTTACATGTTTTGCAATATAAGTTAGATTGAAATTTTTCTCCACCAAGTCTTTGGTTTCTACTAGTATTGTGTCCAAAGTACAACGGTGAGGACTCTCTATTCGAGTGTTTGTGTTTGCTGCTCCATTTCGTTTTAGCCTAGTGTTTCACGTTCCTCTGAACGCCTGTTGTGCTATCCAGCCACCCGCTGAGTGCAACGTCCGTGGAGTCTAGGTGGGTTCTTTGCGTTCTAGCATTGATCTTTTCACGGTTCTCCTGACCTAAGAGGGGAGACCCATGACAGTAGGTATCAGAGCCTCATGATCTCTGAGGCGAAGAAGAATTCAGAAGTACGGTTAAAGAAAGACTAAGACTAACATGAGATCCAACAGGGAATAGTTCAAGGCCTTGGAGGCAAAGGATGACCCGTCGGAGCGGGATGTCACGAACATTAGCAGGGGCTAGAAATTGCTCATTGGGAGATCTAACTGCTAAAGGAAAATGCGGAAAATACTATGGAGGAAAATGACGAGTTGAAGATAACACGGGCCTTGGCCTGAGATGAACGGATGGTGTTGAGAGCCTCCGTTGAGAACTTGAAGAACCAGATGATGGTTCTTTCAAGAGCCTTAGCTAACCTACTAGATGGGGGCGGTGCTGCCCAGGTAGGAAGGCCACATGCGAGACACAAGGTGCGGGAGCCAAAGGTATATGAGGGGGAACAAGATGCTAAATTGTTGGAAAACTACATCTTTGACATCGAGGCATACTTTGATGAGGAAAACATTGAATAAGATGGTACGCAGGTGTCTACAACAGCTATGTATCCAGATAGGGATGCAAAGTTGTGGTTGTGTTCGATGAAGGCAAGTGTAGCGAAGGGGACAGTTCTTCTGGAGTTGTGAGAACAAATGAAAGAGATAGTGAAACATCACTTCTACCCATACAACGTGAAGGAACATGCCCTCCTGAAACTCAAAGCTCTACAACACACTACCGTTCAAGAGTATGTGCTACACTTCCGAGCCCTGATGCTGCACCTCTATGATCATCCGGAAGATTACAAACTACATGATTGTAAGCACGTGCTTAAGACATGGGCGATACTGAAGCTTAAAAGAGCCACAGTGCAGAGTTATAATAAGGCGGTGTTCTATGCAAAAGTCCTGGATGATTTTCATAAGGATCCTCGAAAGGAATCAAGGTTGGTAGGTACTAATGCCCCAAAGGTTGGTGGCAAGGTTGGCAAGGGTGCGCCGAGCTGCCCTGGAGCAGGGGGCAGCATGGTGAAACTTTTAGCAACTTAATGGATAACCGGTGGACAAAGCTCGAGCTCGAGCGACAACTTAGGTGGAAAATCAAAGTTAACTGGGTGCTACTAATGCATGAGACTACACTTAGTGAGGGACTGCCCAGAATAATTTGCGTTTGTTAGCGCCTTGCAGGCAGGGGGATTAGACTCTGCCCAAGAGGCCAGGTCTTCGGGTGGGCTTAACCAAGGAGATCAAAATGGGGAAGAGTTTGAACCAATGGAGGGCATGAGTTATTATTGCAATGCCTTCATGGGTGTGCAAATAATATCTCCCCTATCGTTTAAAGAAAAGGTGGACTGGGCTTCGGCCATGTGGGAGCCCAAGCAATGAGCGGTTGAGTCAGCAGGCAAACCAGCAGTTTCCTTGACCGGGGACGAGATAGAAAGGGTGCATCCAATGAAGAAAAAGAACCAATGCCTGATGTATGTGGATCTCACAGTGAATGGAAAACCCATATGGGCCAAGGTTGACACAGGAGCTTCACACAATTACTTGGCCGAATCTGAGGTGGAACGCATGGGTATCATTTTAGAGGAATCAACTGGCAGTGTGAAAACAACTAATTCACCAGCACAACCCATTATGGGGGTGGCACGAACGTTCACTGTCAAGGCGGACAAATTTTTGGGCCAAACAAGTTTCCATGTTGTAAAGATAGATGACTTCAAGCTCATCCTCAGCTTAGACTTCTTACGGGATACGCGGATTGCAATATATCTTTACAGAAACATGTGATCGTAATAGGCGATAATCCATGTATGATTCATGCACTACCTGGAAGGTCTGAGGAGAAACGAATTTCAGCTATGCAGTTTAAGAAAGGACTAGGACAGAATGAGGAGAGCTTTCTAGCCCACCTGTGTTGGGAGGAGCTCGAGGGACAATCAAGACCGATAGATCCCTCGGCGAAATTACTGCTAAAAGAGTTTCAGGATGTGATGCCAGATCAGTTTCCCAAGAGACTTCCGCCCAAACGGTAAGTGGACCATAAGATGAAGTTGATCCCAAGAGCAAGGCCATCGGCTCGTGCGCCTTAGAGGATGACTTAGCCAGAGCTTGCAAAGTTGAAGAAACAGGTGACGGGGATGTTTGAAGGTGGGATTGTTGTGCCAGCAAAATCCCTTTTTGAAGCACCGATCTTGTTCTATAAAAAATGATGGTTCATTGCGGTTCTGCATGGACTACAGGCGCTTAAAAAATCACGATCAAGAATTGTTACCCGATACCCTTAATTGCTGATTGTTTTTATCAGCTGTGTCACACAAACTTCTACACAAATATTGACTTGCGGTCAGGGTACTGGCAGGTTCGATTCAAGGAGGAAGATGAGTACAAAAAACCACATGTGTTACGGGGCCTTCGAGTTTAAGGTGATGTCGTTCGGCCTTAACATTGCTTCAACTACGTTTTGTACTCTCATGAACCAAGTGTTAGGGGATTTCTTGGACATGTTTATGGTGGTCTACCTGGATGATATAGTGGTCTACAAAAATACCTTTGAGAGGAACACCTTGGGCACTTACGGCAGTTAATTGTTAGGCTGCGGGAGAATTAGGTGTATTTCAAGCCCTTGAAGTGCCTTTTTGCATAGAAGAGAATATAATTCTTTGGATACATTATCGAGCCAATAAAGATAATAATGGATCCCAAGAAGACATAGGCAATCACGTGATGGAGGCCTCCAAGCAGTGTTCTATAAATTCGTTCATTTCTTGGATTGACCAACTATTATCGACGTTTCATGAAGGATTATTCCAGGGTAGCTGTTCCACTCACGGAGTTGCTCCAGAAGGATAAGGCATGGAAATGGGATGATCCTTGACAACAGGTGTTCAAAAGGCTGAAGGAAACCTTGCCCAAAGATCCAGTGTTGGCTTTGCCAAATGTGTCTAAGCCGTTTGAAGTACATACGGAAGCCTCAGACTTTGCACTTGGAGGGTTGTTGATGCAGGATGGCTACCCGGTGACCTATGAGAGCAAGAAACTAAGTGGTGCTGAGATGCGGTACCGGCACATGAGAAGGAACTACTGGCGGTTGTTCATTGCCTACATATTTGGAGACAATATTTACTGGGCGCTTCGTTCGTTGTAAAGACAGACAACACGACTGTGAGAAACTTCTTGATACTGCCCAAGATAAATAGTCGGCAAGCCGGGTGGTAGGAAATACTGGCTGAGTTTGATTTCATCCCGGAGTACCGAATAGAAAGGACAAACCATGTCGCTGATGCCCTCATTCGGAAAGGCTAGTTGGCGGAAGTTCACTATTTGATTGTGAGACAGGGAAGTGAAGTTTCAACTTGTATCAAGGATCTAATACGGAAAACCTGGAAGCTGATAGAGCCTGCACTCTGTTAATTATCTTGGCTAAAGAAGGCAAGGCTAAGTATTTATTGTTGAGGATGTGCTCTTGTACACCCAGAAACACCGAGTGTATGTTCCTAAGGGAGGGTGGCTAAGGAAGACTATTTTGAAGGAGTGTTATAATGCGGTGTGGGAGATTCGAGGATGGAGCAGACCTTGGCCTTGGTGCGATGTGGATATTGTTGGCCATCTATAGAGGAGAACGTGGACTAGTTCGTTCGGACTTGTCTAATTTGCGAGTAGCACAAGCTGGACTATCGGAAGAAGGCAGGGCTACTGGAACCTCTACATGTTCCCAGTCGTCCATGGGAGAGTGTTTCCATGGACTATATCACTGGATTGCCAAAAGTTGGAGACCTTGCAACAATCCTAGTGATAATGGACCGGTTCTCGAAGTATGCCACCTTTATCCCTGCACCCCCAATACATTTCGGCAGAAGAGACAACTCAATTCTTTTTAAGCACATTTTCAAGTATTGGGGACCACCTAGGGATATTGTCAGCGATCGCGACTCTCGCTTCACTGGCCACTATTGGAATGAGCTCTTCAAGATTCTCAGATCAAAACTAAACATGAGCAGTACAATACACCCAAAACCAGATGGATAAACCGAGCAGTTCAATGGTATGTTGGAGGAGTACCTTCGACACTCATGACTGTCAAGCAAAATTTATCAGTGAAATTGCTGGATGTAGCCCAGTTGTGCTTCATTTCACAAAAGAGATCTTCAACCAATAAGAGTCCTTTGAGATTGTCACCGGGAAGCAACCCTCACTACCCCACACGGTGGAACTTGTTATGCGATTCAAAGTTCCTAGAGCCAAGATTTTCTCACAGGAGTTTAAATAGAACGTAAACATTGCTAAGAGCATCCTCGAGAATGAGGTTGCACTTATGAAGGAACATCAAGACAACAATCGTCGTTTCGTGGAGTTCTAAGTTGGGGATCGAGTGTCGGTGAAAGTGTCAAGCCAGCATCAAAGAAAATCCATTTGTAACAGGAATCCTCCACTCATGAGGAAGTACATCGGCCCTGTAACGATTATCAAGAGAGTTGGCAAGGTAGCTTACAAGGTGGACCCCGACTGGTGGAAGACCCATATGGTACTTCACGTGAGCCTCTAAAAACAATATCATGAGGACGTGTATGGCCCTAGAAGGGGTGAACCGCAGAGGGTGGATTTCAACATCCCAGCTCAAGGAAAAAGAATTGCGGAAAGCATTCTCCAAGTTTGAAATGTGTATCGGGAACATAAGAACCAACAATAGTAGTTGGTTAAGTGGCAGGGATGAAACATTGAAGAAAAAATGGGAGTTGGCGAGGAACCTCCGAGCATTTAAGCCAATTCTAGATGCTTTTGAAGATCCTACGACACCAAGAACAACGCCAAAATAAGAGGTCAGGATGTTATGGGATTACCTTGGTCCAAGATCCTTGGTCCTTGGTCCCTTACCCATTATGGGCCAACCCTCTCAAAGTAGTTCTGAGAATACTCTTGCTCCAATGTCTTTGTGATAGGAAGTCTTTCAGTGCTTGTAAATTACCTATTTTCTAGTAAGAGGCATAGGGCCTGCGAGCCCTATTAGCTTTTACCTCTTTTTGATCTTGTACCTTTTACTTCTAGTTACTTTCGTACACCATATATATAAAGTAATAAACTTCACATCCAGTTATATGTTTTACAATATAATCTAGATTGAACTTTTGCTCCACCAAGTCTTTGATTTCTACTAGTATTTCATCCAAAGTACAATGGTGTGGACACTCTATTTGAGTGTTTGTGTTTTCTGTTCCATTTCATTTTGTCGTAGAGCTTCACGCCCATCTAAAGTCCTTGTGTGCTATCCATCCACCCGCTGAGTGTGATGTCCGTAGCCCACAAGGTTAAGCACGACCCATGTCTTTCAACTGATCTGAAGGTGCTTCCAGCCGGTGGCCTGCAAAATACACGGGACCGTGTACTCAGAGGACCTAGAATTCATGCCACGCGGCCTGTGTGCTATTACACGGCCCGTGCCAGATGCCATCTAGGGTTTAACTAGCCTTTTTTGGGCCTCTTTTAAAGCACAATATTTTCTACTATATATTGGGGCCTATTTCTGTTAGGGTTTAATTTTGTAGAGTTTTAGTTTCATTCTCCTAGTTTTACTTAAGATTAGGTAGAGAGAGAAAAGGGCTAACCCTTCTCTCTTAGTTTAATTCTCCTTGTTTTGCCCAAGGGTATTGAGTCCAATGGATCAATTGGGTTCAATGCTTAGGGAGTAGTAATTTAGCTTGAGGATTTATATTTGTATTGATGACTTGGTAATTATGATTATCACGTTGACTTATGTGCACCATTATGCATGCATTAGTGGATGCATTTAACACATTTATTATCATATTTTGTTTGCACGACAAAGGGTTTAGAAGGCCATTATTGAAGCTAATGGACACTTTGTATTCACGGCACCTAGATCTTCCTCTTTGATCTCATTCGTAGGTTGCTCATGAGTAGTTTTTCATTATCACTTGTAGAAGGTCATCCGTGAGGGTGGTAGTAGATATTTGAAGGGCATTAGCAAGGATGGTAATAGATTGAAGGCCACGGACTCCAAAGCATAGTAGTAGATGAAATTGGGACTAAGAAAGGAGGATTTGAATTTCAAGAAGGCCAAGGAAGAAATGGAGGGATTGTTGTTCGAGGTTGCATGGATTTCAGGGTAAATTGAAAGAAGAATTAGTCGTTTATAATTTCATCATTGTATTTGTCTTCTCGTGCACTATAAAATCGACTACAAGAACTCCAAAATCAGACCAACGATTCACCCGTAGCGGAGCAAAGAAGTTAACCAAGCGAACCAACAACAGTCGGGGCAGACCGCACGGCTCGTACCACATGTCACAGCCCGTGTTAGGGAGGCTTGGCATGGCCCATTCCACCCGACACAGGCTGTGTCACATTCCAGCACGAGCGAAACCTGTTTCGGATGGCCGTACACTCCAAGTCACCATTTCACTCCAATTATGGGAGCGGGACATTCCATCATACACAGACCCGCTATTTCAAGTCACAAATGCCAATACCAGCCCACGTGGTGTGAAGAATGATGTGGGGCACACCGAGGTACTGAGCAAATGGAGGTTCCACCTGACGGGTTGGGCCAAACGAGAGGCAAAATTACCCGTGCTAGGGCTAGTGCCCCACGCCAGCACGATCGGCACGGCTAGTGCCAAGACCGACGTCCCACGCTGGTATGAGGCTCCCTTGGCCGGCACATGCCGTGTCACAAGGTACCCCTCGCACCAGTGGCCGCTGCTAGGGATTTTTTCCATTTTGGGCATATTCTTAGGCCTAGCTCCCTACTACTATATATATGGACCTTTGTCTATTAGGGTTTAAGTTTCTGCTTAGTTTTAGATCTCAATATTAGGCTAGAGAGAAGACACTCTTCCTTCTCTCTAAGTTCTTTTCTTTTAATATTTTTGTTTTTCTTTAGCCCAAAGGTGCTGAATCCAATGAGATACTTGGGTTCAATGCTTAGGGAGTTGGGATATAACTTGGGGATAGTATTTGTATTCATGTGTTGGTGTTTATTTTATGAGATTTCTAGACCTACCTATTTCTATGAGTTTTGTGATTATTATGTTGGCATGTTCTTAATATTATTTTGAATTGCATGATTGTCACATTTTGTTGGTACACAACCAAGTCTACTTTCATGTTAGTGCATTATTGCTACTCTCCGGATAAGGAAACCTAGATGCACTTGGGGTGACGATAGTCCAGAACTGGATGTGTGAATGGAGTTTATCGTTTGTTAATCATCACGATCAACCATGCATCTAGTTAGCTAACCAAAGAGGTCCGAAAGGTTGCAGGAAGAGATATATTAGGTAGGAAACTAAGATTATCTTGTTGGTCCTAGAGCTATCGATAAGACGGCTACTTTCTTTGCCTTTGTAGGCCTAGGGGTAATTCATTCATGTCTGGTACTTAATCACACGGGGGAGAATTAGACCTGTGCAATAAGCCATAACTGTTATTTCACTCTCCTAGTTGCGGAGGCGAGGCTAATGGAAGATTTTATATGTGCACCTCTATGTGACAGATAAGGGGAAATTTTGACCATTGTCCACACCACGTGTCACAAACAATAGAATAGGGTTTAGTTCTTGTATTTGATTAAATCGACGATCGAAATAACATTGACCATGTTATACAAATATTCCCCGATTGTTAGTTTAAATTGTTAATTCTCATGATCAATTTTCATGCTAGTAGTTGTCAGTACAAACTCCCCCAATGACTATTTTCACAACAGAGTTTATTCCTAACACGTGGTCGGATTAATGACCCGACCACAGTTGTGTTTAGTTGATTATTATATTCCAAACATCTCTGTGGATGACCCCGGTATTTTCCACTATCTACCATTCTTAGTAGTATAGTAGTAGGAACGAGAGAAACATACAAATTTCATCTTTGATGATCCCTTCTCGGCTTAGTAGATCTCTTGTGAAAAGGTATTTTATTAGCAACGTCAGGAGGGGGCGGGTCAAATTTTGGTGTTGTTGTAGGGGTTGTTAGCTTAACGGTCTAGTAGTTAACTTGTATAACGTGCTAGGTGAGTAAGTAGTGTTTTTTTTGTTTTTTTGTTGTTGAGCATTCTTACTAGTTTTCAGTTACTTTTAACCCTTTTTGCTAGTGTTTATTAGAGCTGGCCATTGTTTTATTCCCGGCTTGTGGCACATACCCGTGTCAAGAACTGGGAAATTTTACCCAATCCAATGGATTACATAGGTAGTTGGCAAAGAAGGAAGAGAAAATTTGGGCCGGAAGTTCCATAAGATTTACTTTCGGCAGCTATAGAGAAAGAAGAAACGACGGAAGATAACCGCGCTTTGAGAGAGTTGATGGCACCAAACTTGGAAAATCAACCTCTTTGCATCATATTCCCACCGTTGCCACCTACTGTGACGTGTGAACTCAAGAGTGGCTTAATCCATCTCTTACCGACTGTCAATGGAATGACCGGAGAAGATCCAAACAAGCATATTTCAGAATTCCACCTAGTTTGTACCAACATGAAACATGTGGGTGTTTCAGAGGAAAATTACAATCTAAGGGCGTTCCCTTTCTCACTTTGGGATTCAGTCAAATATTGGTTATACTATCTACCGCTTAGTTGTATCACCTCATGGATGGACATGAAGCACATATTTCTTGAGAAATACTTCCCAGCTTCACAGTCTGTTAGGTTGAAGCATCAACTTTCCAACATCTCTCAGTTTGCTAATGAGTCCCTCTACGAGTATTGGGAAAGGTTCAAGAGATTGTTGGCTAGTTGTCTGTATTATCCATTCAAGGAGGGAGACTTGGTTTACTATTTCTTCGAAGGATTGTGCGATGATGACATGCATATGGTGAACTCTGCTTACAATGGTTCAATCACCCACGAGAGCCCAAGGGAATGTTCCTTACAGAATTTTCTAAGAAAGCTCATGCTAACTGTAAGTGTGCAATTTTAACTATTCTTGTTTAGTCTGTTCATATATTAATCGTTATGTTTATGTTTCCTAAGATTGGAACAAAGATTAGAAAATGTCGGGGAGTAGGTAACAATGATCCCCCATCTATTCGGTCATCTTTCACGGCGGCCAAGGGGATCCAGCGCGAGGTGAAGCCCACACTTTCTATACCTTAGCTCTAGGGGGAAGCTAGTTTATACAGCCGACAGGCGCTCCCGAATGGACTAGTTTCAAGGCTTTGTTTGGTCGTGCAAAGACTAGATAAAGTATGTTAATGGTGCAAATGAAGCCTAATTGGCATACTGTCCTATTTTAAGATCATGTATCCTTACTATGTAGGGGTAATATAGGTGTCGTTGCGGTAGTCCGTCTGTCATGTGTTCAATGAGGCAGAGTTGGGTGTTTACCAATCAACGAATCGAGCTTGTCCACCATATTGGTATAGTTTCTTGTTCTATTTACTATAATAGGTTTCTTACTCTAAATGATGTAACATTCTTAGATCAACATTTCTTTGCCGTAATAGTTTATTTTTAACATCTATATTGGGCATTTCGACCCGAAGCAAGATAGAGGTCTATTGGTCTCTTTTTACCAGCTCCGTATTCCAATTGATGTTGTTGTAATTTGCTTGGTACTTGTTTTACCAGTTATTTCTTTATGATATGCCTAATTTCCAAGACTATTATGTTATTGTAACTACATCTTTAAGATAGGCCAAATTTCTAGGATTTGAGCGGGCGAGTGTCTAATAAGTCATGTGAAGTTGTTTCATTGCTGCATGCATAAGGTTTGGTGTGTTAGGGTGTGTGATCCACACTTCATGGGGTCATTAATAACAACAAACTTTTCACGGGAGAGCAGTATTAATCTGCGGAGCGCTGGAAGATCAAATAGAGATTTATGAGTTGCTCCCGTATGCTCACTACAAACTACTAAAAAGTAGCTAGTGGAAAGTCCGAGGTTATCCATAGAGATGATGGAATTCAAAAGTTAACTATACACAACTTACAATCGTGCGTCACTCTGATTGTGTGTCGGGAATAGCTAGTGCAAATAACATGGGATTGAGGGGTTTTTTATCTAACAACTACGAAGCATGCAGATCAGAGATTAAACTACATTAAACCAGCCTTTGGGATATATGTGTAACATGATTGGTGATTGGTGATTGGTGAAAGACTTTGATCCTAGATTCTATAGCATATAAATAGTATAAACCTTTCTTATGCCTATGTAACATATTATGGGTGATAGTTGGTTATTTCCAATGTTTGTCACAAAAAGGTTCATCGACATCTTATTGGCTACTGCCTTCGTAAGGGAAAGTGTGTCGATCGAACAAAGGATTCATGGTCGCTCCTTTTTTCCCGTAAAACTCACTGCCAATGCTAATGCACCCCCGCCTAAAAGATCAAGTGCCTAAGCAGTCGCCTTATAGTGGTAGCAACCGTTAGGTATGAGGGTAGGTAAAATACATCCTAGGCACTCCACTATGGACACTTTTCCCTAGGCCAATAGAGGCAAAGGAATCAGCTTCTCTTGATAACTCTAGAGTTGAAACGATGATGGTCGCTACACAACAACACTAGTTGCTACAAACTATCATGCTCATCTTGTCGAGGAACCCTGATGGTGCCACGCACCCCGTTAGGGGAATGTCTTCCCTAAAATGAACATTATTACACGATGAGCCAATCAAGCAAGGCTATAACGATCGGAACGGTACTCTCGATCATATATGCATGCACTCAAAAATATGGTACTCACGGACTTACAATACGCCAAATCCAACACTCCCAAGGTAGAAATCAAACCTAGCACGATAACATATCACATATGAACTACAGTGCATCATTTAATATACATAACATGCACCTTACAAGAAATAAAGCTCAAATCAAACATGAATATTCATAGACATAAAAGATAAGAAGATCTAGAATTAAACAAAATCATCATCTAGTCATGAATATAAATAAATCCTCAAGTAAATAAACTACTGTAAGGCTACTAACAAAACCATGACATTCAATGAATTAAATGTCATAGATCTAAGAACTAAAAAGAAGGAAAAGAGAAGAAGAACTCTAGATAGAGAGAACCCTTCTCTTCTTTCCTACCTACGAGAGAAATATGTCTACTTGTTAAACCCTCGGAAACTAAATGCTTCTTATATAGGAGAAGATAAATGGGCCTCTAAAGGCCCAAGTTAAGAAAATCCTAGTGAAACCCTAATGCCACGTCAGCACGGGCCGTGTAAAACCACACGACTCGCGTTACACGGCCCGTGCAAAAGTACACGGGTGGCGTACAGGAGTTTCTCCCCGGGTAAACTAAGCACGCGACTCGTGGACTGGAGTCGTAGTCTCCTTCTTCTGAGTGCGCGATCGCGCAATACCTTGCGGACCACACACTGGAGAACTTATTCTTGAACTTCTTAGTGAACGAGGTGAGCAAAAGCACATGGCCCATGTTTGGATTTAGTGTCCTCATCAAGTGATTATGTACAGACTTACCAAGGGCCATGAAAATATACACGGGTTGTGCCATTTTTCGACCCTACTAAAACTTTGCTTTTTTCCTTCAACTTGTTTGCGCCACTACGAGTGAACCACTGTTCCTATTTTGGAGCTCTTCTAGTCAATTTTATAGCGCTAAAAAAGAAGGAATCAACTGTACCACCTTTGGATGCTTATTCTTCTCATATCATTCCCAAAACTCAGTTCAAATTCCATATCACAATTCTTCCGCTTCTTTCTCTTCCTTCTTCGGCCCTTCTGTCTTCTACCACATTTTGACTCGTGGCCTTTAGTCTTCTACCATCCTTGAAAATGGCCTTCAACTATATTCTACCATTATCGTGATTATCCTTCACTAAACCACTCTGAAATGCTTACGAGCAATCTACAAATAAGCTCACAAAATAGAATCTAGATGATCGTAAAGACCAACAATGTCCATCTAAAACCTTTTTAATGTACCCATTTAAACCTAGAAATCAACCATACAAAATATACTAAAAGATATGCTAAATGCATTAGGAAACACATGTTTCTAATGTCTCATCAGTGTACCTTATCACTGGTTGGACTTTGATAACCATCGTTTGTGTAAAACAAATACCTGTTGTCTTTACAATTGTCCTTTCCATCCAATTTTCCACACGCACAAGCGTGTGCAACATCGTTGTAATTTGCTTCATTCTTGTTTGAGATTTTTGTGATTGTTTCAAGAAAAATATATTGGCTGGGGAACCCCAACCTTTCCCAGGCATTGTGAGGGTCCAAAAAGAAAAATCCATCTCCACAGTCGGTGTCATTGATGCGGGGCTCCTTCATAGCTGACATAATGTCCTGGATCAGCACAGGGAAGAAACCCTGCTTAGTTTTTCTCAAAATAAGGTCTTGAGGAGGTTCCCGAGAACCGGCTCAAGTGCCACAATCGGTGTTATGTCATATAGTTATTTTTTTAGAAGAAATTCCATTTCCTATCTCTTTATTTAGAGTCTCTATTTAGAGTTGGTATGTTGACATTGTCCTTACTAGCCCATGGTTTTGATGAGAAAATTGTGGGTGTTGGTCGTGGAGCCCCTTCTTGAGGCAAAGGTCTTTCAATGTGTTGTGAGCTTGATTTGTGGTTCACTTATTTAGTTTAGTGGTTACAAGGTGTTACTTATAAGCTTAGGTTTTATGTTTCTGCTTGAGGTGTATATTGACAAAGTTCACACACAGACGTCACCTCGTATATGTGTCGGGATTAGAAAACATAGGGTTTTTTTCATTGTGAAATGATTAATCTACCAATTACGAGCATAAACTACAATAATGAGATGAAGATATTATAAACGGGACTTGGTGGAATTTGTATCACATGACTAACTATAAAATATTATCCCCGACTCCGACGATACAAGCTGAGAGTTGATTCTATGGGAACTCCCTTGGTCTGTCACACCATGTCGGTTCAGCCTCCACCTCAAAATCTTACCTCCTCCATATATAGCTAGAGGTGCGCTTTTACTACCACATCTAGCCTTGAATCCCGGGGTTAGCAAACCCTTGAACACACACAATAAATTAAATCTCGGAGTAGCAAGGGTTACCAGGATATACACTGTGAATACCGATCCTTAGCCCATCTTGTGCCATTTCAGAAATTAGTATCTCATGATAACTCCAAGGGCATTCCCTGCCTAGTTGCCAAAAACTCGAGATATGACCTTCGGGAATTATCCAACGACCCCAATCAAGTCAATAACATCACCCCAACCCATTTACTAAATGACCACGCTTATTGTCTGTAAAATAACCTAACACGAGACTAACTGTAATCTAATTTAGGGAACATATATCTTCAATGACCTCATGGTTATATCCCTCAAACAAACCGACATAGAAATGTAATACTTCCAGGTTCAATCCCAAACCTTGCACTAAATCATGCAATTAATTAAACTAAGTGCAAATCCTAGTGTCAATATTCACATAATCATAACAAGAAGCATAAGAACAAATTAAGCATGATAATAAAAGAAAAAAAATAGACATGAATTTAAGATTCTCCCAAATCAGTAATTAATACTTACCTACAAAAGCTCCCAAGTTATAAATTAAGCCATGAGAATAAAACTCATGTCATTAATCGATTTAAATTCCATGAATGAAGTGATAAAAAATATATGAAATAACCATTATACTTCTGAATTAAAAAAATTAAAAAGAAAAGAAAAGATAGCATAAACCTCTTCCCCACGCCTAGAATCCTCTTCCCCACACTCAATTTTACCGCAACACTATGCCTCACTGCAACAGATAGCCCTAACAGCGCCCAGCGGTTGATAGACCTATCGGAGACCCATCGACGCCCATTGGCAATAAACCGATAGCGTTCGGGCACTCTGTTCATCTTCTCCCATTGAACCACCGAGTTATGGATCTTTTTCTCCGGTCGTCGTTGATGGCCTCTGTGGTGGTGGTATTGTTATGAGAAGGATTAAGATTTTAGGCAAAGCTATGGTTGTAGTGGTGTTGCTGTGGTTTTAGACGGGGGAGGTGGTGGAGCTAGGGTTTAGATGGTGTCAACATCTAAATCATTTGGACGGGGCTAGGGTGCTGGGTAGCGAACGTGGGCAGCGGAGGCTGGGGTACTGTAGGGATGGAGGAGAGCAATGAGGGCTAGGGTTTTTGGGCAGCGAAGCTATGGTTTGGGGTTGCGGGGATGGCAATGTGGTTATGGTTGCAGGCTGGGGTTTCTGAGCGGTGGGGCTAGGGTGATGGGTGACGAGGCTGGGGTTTCTGGATGGAGGAGGTAGGCGATAGGGGTGGGGTATAATGGCACTCTTCGAGGAGATGGAAAATGGAACCAGGCAATCTGGTACATGGTCTAGGGTGAAGCGTGTGGATGAACCATATCAATCCCCTATGTTAGAGGAGCAAGTCCAAGATCTTGCCTCAATGATGAAAGAATTCATGAAAAGGGGAGTCTAACAAGCAAACATGTTCGGTGTTTGTAATCTTGGTCATCACATGGATGTGTGTCTGCATGGTGGGGGACTTTGAGTAAGTTAAGGCGTTATATTTTAACAATGGTGGAAATAGGGCACAGTTTTCTAGGGGATAACAACAAGGGTTCCTTGGGAACCAAGAAGGAGAAAGGCAAGATGCATATGGAAACACCTTCAACCCGAGGTACCGCGATCACCTCAACTGCCATTAGTACGAGGAGAACCAAATTCAAGGGTACAACCGAGGCAGACAAACTCCACCCCAACCCTATCCGATGGGAGAAGGGGATTCCAACAACAACGCCTCACTTTACAATTTGGGCCGAGAGGAAATCCTTGAAGCAATCTCTCAATTGGCTAAGAAACATGACGTCTTTGCATAACATACAAAGAAAGAGATCGAAGATCTCGGAACAACGAAATTCTCAAGCATCAAGAATCTTGAGATTTAAGTCAGCCAACTTGCCACCTCGGTAAGTTAACTTGATTCCAAAGAGTTCGGAAAACTTCCTTCCTTACCGGAGGTCAATCCGAGAAATGTGAGCACCTTGAAGTTGAGAAGCGGGAAGGAGGTGTGTGAGCCCGAGAAGAAAATCCTACAGGAGGATGACTTGGTCATGGAAAAAATGGAAA
>JAULKM010172539.1:0-15576 GCA_032355605.1 Rubia tinctorum | reverse complement strand
GTACTGAGGAAGTAAGGGTCATGCATAGAACGACCCGTAGGAACAGAACCCCCAGTGCCATATTGCAATTGCAACTGTTTGAGTAAAGCTGCAATAACATCGATGACATTGAGGTTTTGTAGTTTATTAGTCTCGGCTTCAACAACGATGCGGGCTTGTTCGGCAGCATCAGAACTAGAACCAGGAGCAAACATGGTTGTGGATCAGCGGTGGAAGCAGATCAGCGTTAGGTAGCTGTACGGAGGCGGCGGCGCGTTAAACGACGCACGAGTATATCGGTGGCTACAACTGGTGATCGACGGCGGCGGTGATCGGCAGTAGACGGGCGCGACAGCGGCTGATCGGAGGCGGCGCGTTGAACGACACGTGAGCAGATCGGTGGCTACAGCTGGTGATCGGCGGCGGCGGAAGCAACGTAAGGTGAGCTGCAGACGGTGGAGACGGCGGCGCGTGAGGCAGCGCGGACGTCGATCGGTGGCGGCAACTCGGAAAAACAGGGAAAAAATGTTCTTTAGGTTTTCAGGATTTCTGGCTCTGATACCATGAATAATATTTACGTGGTAATAATTGTGTGTTTGTATTCATGCTCTGGAGTATATTATATACATGTACAAAAGAACTATACCAGATCAAAAATGAAATTCTAATCTAATTATAATTACAAGTAATATTACTTTTCCTTAATAATTTAATACTGTACTGTTCAATAGATGGAATGTGATGAACAGTAATAATCCTCTATTACTGTATTTCACATCCATTCAAATCTTATCATACATTACATTAAAATACAGTAGTATACCTAAACTAAAATTACGATAATCATTTTTAAAATTATGAAAATTCGGCCGTTTAATAACAGGCTTAATAGATCATGATAGACACATCACAAACAGTCATGACCTTTAAAAAAAAAGTTGGAATTAATTTTAATTCAGTTCAATGTAGAGCAATAAAAAAGAATATCAGCATCATTATTTGATTTTTACTCCCTAACTAGTTTTTTCATCCAATTGGTCACTAGTAATTAACCAGTTTATCTGAGATGCAGGTGTTGAATTCGAACTTAGGAGTTTGTTGTTTAAGAAATGCAAATTATTCTTTTTTCCATCTTTTCTTGTAAAAATGAAATCTACTATTCCTATAAAATACCATACGTCCTATTTTTAATTTTAAAATTTGTTTGAATTTTTTAAAAGTATTGACGAATAATGTTTCAAATACTTGCACTCTCACTAAATTAAGCATGGATCCACAAACTTGTTATCAACATATTGGTTACTTCTTCTTTTTTTTAAAAAGCTCTTCTATTTTCATTCAATTTCAACTTTCTGTTAAAATGCCTGACGATATGTCGAGAATTAATTGGCTTCTGTAAATTCTGTACAAAAGGTAGCATGCGGAGTACCAGTACCGCACAACAAATTTAGCTAAATCTTATCTTCATTTTATCTTCAAAATTTCAACCCTTTCTTCCTAATAAAGCCCAGTAATACCACCCTAATACTGAATCCTACTACTATAAAGCCTACTATTTTCCCGGGGTAATTTCAAGACTAAAAAGCCAATAATACAACTTTAATTGAGTGAGACGGTCTCAGTGTCTCACTCACACTCACTCATTCTTATGGTGAGACGGAGGGTCTAAATACAATTATTTAAATATGAGAAATGACATGGGGTACATTATGTAATTTTTAAAACTTTACTTATTACAGACCGTCTCACCATAATTTATGGTGAGACGGTCTCATATGAGTTTTTCTCATACAAATAAACTATGACTTCTATTTTTAAATCTGTTTCACTATATTTGGTTCCATAGTTTTAATTGTTGTTTTACTAAAGTTGAAATGTGTGTAGAAAATTGAACGAAATGAGTAAAAAATTAATTAAAAACAATTCACCTTTTGTCATAAAAGAAAATGTTATAATCTTATAAGCACATACTCCCTGTTTCACTAACATTGATCTCTTATAAAATGACACTTATACACAAATATCACATTTGGCACATAATAATATAATAAACTTCTTTTAAGGTGATTTTGAAGTGTATGAATAGATAGAGTGAAAATATTTGACTATTTATTTATTAGGGTTATTTACATTTATAACACTGAATTTATGCTGAAAGTGTCAATATGACCCTGCAATATCAGAAAGTGTCAAAATACCCTTACTTATTATTGTATGTGTCAATCTAACCTTAACTTTTGAAAAAATTGTGCCGATATAACCAAAGTCTATCTTTCCGCGTTGACCGTGTAAATTTTGGCGAAGATAAAAAGGAAATGACTAAAATACCCTTGAGCTAAAATCGGAATGTTTTGGCCGAAATACCCCCAGAATTACACAAGGTTATTTCAGCACATAATCAATAGAGTCAGGGTTATATTTGCACTTTCGATATAAAGACATGGTTATTTCAGCACAAAATTAATAAACTGAAGACACGTCTTCTTCCCTTCCTCACTCCTCACCGAACACAAGTCGTGACGTCTCCCCATTTTAATCGCTGCTGTCACTGGAAGCTTCCCATGTATTTCGTCATGGGCTACCTCATAGTATAATTAGGGGCAGCCGCTTCCCTGTAATTAAAGGTTGTTGGTTACATCATTATCAATTTTAATCCATGCCCAATTTTCCAAATTTATTATTTGCTCCAAATCCGCCCAAGGGCTCACATACGATGGAGAAAAATTCTTTACCTACGAGGGAGAGCCGACGGACATGCGACGGAGAAAAATTCTTTACCTGCGAGGGAGAGCCGACGGACATGCGACAGAGAGTCGAAGTAGGGCCGCTGGATGTGGTATTTAAGGAGGAAAAATGAGGGAGTTTCGACAGCAGTCGGGGGAGAAGAAGCGGGAAAAGGAGAAATTCGAAGGAGAAGCGGTCGGGCGACGGCTCAGTTTCTGTGCTTCGGGCTGAAGAAAGTAGGAAGAAGGGTGGAGCGGGAAGAAAGTCTAGGGAAGAATAGAATATGCAAGAGGAAAATAGGAGAAAATGAGAAATAAAGTAAGGCGCAAGGACGTCATTTCATATTTTGTGACTTTTTCCTTTTTTTAAATAAGGGCAAACCGGTATTTTTACCTTATTCTGGTAGTAAACTAGTTGACTAAAAAGTCAACATGGTCAAAGGTTATTTTGGAACTTTTTGATATTGCAGGGTTATATTGGCACTTTTAGGCTAAAGTCAGGGTCATTTTTAGCACTTAGCTCTTTTTTAAATAAGGGCAAAATGGTATTTTCACCTTATTACGACAGTAAACTAGTTGACTAAAAAGTCAACATGGTCAAGGGTTATTTTGGCACTTTCTGAGATTGCAGAGTTATTTTAGCATTTTCAGTCTAAAGTCTGGGTCATTTTATCACTTAACTCTATTTATTATTATAAATAAAAGAAAGTGTGTCCACACTAATAGAATTAGAGCTGTTAAATTACGAACGAACCACATGATACAACGACATGTATTGGATCCAACACATAATAAATTTAATTTGAACTCGTATATACCTGATTATCTAAACCCGAACCTAAAACTACACCCATATTCATCTTAGGGATATATACCAATATAATCTTATCCACTTGAAATAAGTGTCAATATAATTCTCAGATAATTTTTAGTGCAGATATAACCCTACCTAATTGATGTAAGTGTCAATATAACCCTCGGACTCCATTTCCGGCGGACTATAGCCGGACCACCACTGGACTGCCGCCGGACCACCATCGGACCACTTATAGGGTTATATTGACACTTACATAAATTAGGTAGGGTTATATATACACTTTCAGTTATCAAAATATTATATTGACACTTATATCAAGTAAGTAGGGTTATAAAAACATTTTTCTCTAATTTTAATTATTGTTGTAAACTACCTAGCTGTTAGCGAAATAGTTATTTGAGAAATAATAATAGTAGCACACAATTATTTACCCAATGACTAATTATTAATTATAGATAGTACTAGCACACAATTTTCATCCGACTAGTAATTATTTAAAAACAAATGATTGAGTGTAAAATGGTTTTGTTGTGAAATCTTCAGGTACAGAATCTGTACTGCTGTGGGCCCATTTCAACAGATTATATTTTCAATCCGTTGCATTCTTCCAACAGATTATATATTCCTTCTCCTTCATTTCTTTTCCTTTCAGCGTCTCGCCTGAAGCAGAAGAGCAAATTCTTCTTCTTGTTCTCTTTCGCTGAACAAATGGAGCAGCCACAGGTGGAGCAGCAGCAGAATGAGGCGACCTTGTTTGAGCTGGTCAACGGGATTCATGATCTTCTTTCGTCCGACCAACTTTCGCTCAATCAACCTCCGACAAAGCTTGATCTTTGGAATCACCTCAACCAGATGCCTTCAAGGTCCGAATTTCTACTTTGCTCTTTAATCACATTGTTATTATAGAAGATTGCTGGGATCTGATGATCCATTTTGTGTTGTGCGATTGAAGATATCTCGACTATATGAATTTGGAGAGGTGCGAAGATATTTTACTGCACATGAAGCTTCTTCAAGAGATACGCAATCGCCCTGTTCAGGACAGTGGCAAGCCAGCCTTTGCGGTTCGGCCAATGAAGATGGATGGTCGACTGTTCTGGGGGTTAGATTTTTTCCTGAGTTGAAATCTTTTGTTGCTTCCATGCTTTGTATTTTGAAACGAACATGAATAAGGAACATATTTGAGATTTGGAGTCCCTTGCATCTTGACGCAGGCCTAGATGTGAGGTTATATGTTCTACCGACAACCAGACTGGTCGCCATGGAACCTTGACTTCCATTCTTGAGAAGCGCAAGCTGGAAGTCACTCACCGGATTTTGGCTCCGACGAACCTTGAAGGCAGCTGGTTGAGGTGACTCCAAAGATCAAGCTTCGACAGAGGTTGATTGAGTGAAAGTTGGTCGGACGAAAGAAGATCATGAATCCGGTTGACCAGCTCAAACAAGGTCGCCTCATTCCGCTGCTGCTCCGCCTGTGGCTGCTCCATTTGTTCAGCGAAAGAGAACAAGAAGAAGAATTTGCTCTTCTGCTTCAGGCGAGACGCTGAAAGGAAAAGAAATGAAGGAGAAGGAATATATAATCTGTTGGAAGAATGCAACGGATTGAAAATATAATCTGTTGAAAAAAATCCGGCACCAAAATCCGGCACCTGCTGAAACTGAGGGCTTTCCTGAATTGATGATAGTTACAGGTAAATCTCCATACTTCAGTGTTATTTACCTATTTATTTATCTAGTATAAGACCTGGTTAAATTATGAACTGCGATGACATTAATTAAATAGGGGATTTTAAAACTCGAGGGTTAAAATATAATAATCTTTATCTCGGGGTCAATTTCTAAACCACCCTTAAAATCCAAGGACTAGCGTTGCAAATAAACCAAAAATGATTCTGATATTGTGTCGGGAAACTCAAAACCGCCATCGCCGTCGTTGAGCGGAATTCTAGGAGCTCTTAATCGCGGCCGTTTCTTCAATCCCGATGCTACCTGTGACGTTTATCAAGGTTTTCGCAACGGATTTCGAAGGTTTCGCAACGCCGTCGTTGGGTTTCGTCATCGTCGAATTTCGAGGGTTTTGCCTCCATCTGAATGGAACATTCCGCCTCTGTCAAATCCGCTCAGCAGCCGAACGCGAAAGTAGCGCAAATTCGCCGCCGTAGCTAATGGGTGCACTGGAAATCACCATCGGAGCTTATGGTTTCACTGGAAACCAGTGATTTTATTTTCCTGGGTTCGAGAATTGATTTCCAGAAATGGGTGGTTTTCAGTTGGATTTAACTGTTTGGGCCTTACCATTTCATTAAATTGTATGTTAATCATTGGTCTAGGTCTTGTGCAAAAACTTTGTCTTAATTATAAATCTCTTCTTTTTGCAACAGAACTCATGGATGGAGGAAGTGTAGAGGACTATTATCTAAAGAATGGCGCTTTCAAACTGGCTGAATTAGTGAAAGCAGCCCTGGATGTATCAAAGGGGATGCAATATCTTCATGAAAAAGGAATAATACATAGAGACCTGAAGTGTGCGAATCTTCTAATGAACAAGAATGGGGTAAGATTTGTAAACATTTGATCTGTACTGCAAGTATTGTCTGGATTACTTTCTTATTAAGATTCTCTTCAGGTTGTGAAGATAGCTGATTTTGGACTGGCGAGGATGAAAGATTCTTCTGGGGCGATGTCAGAAGAAACGGGGACTTACAAATGGATGGCCCCTGAGGTATTCTTCAAATCATTTGATTTTCAGGCCAGTTATTTGTTGCTTTATATGCTTGTTTGCTTGGGGAAATCGTCATGGATAATGGTAATTTAGATGTGATCATATATTGTGCTGAAATGTGGGTAATTTTCTGGGGATTTTATCTTGCTAAGCCTGAATGATGTCGCATAATAGAGATATAATTCACATTTTCTCTCCGATTAAGGTGGCATGTGGCGGCGGGCTTTATAGCCACAAGGCTGATGTTTTCAGCTTTGGCATTGTCATGTGGGAGATGCTGGCAGGAAAGGTATGTTTTCGGTTGCTTTTGTTGAATTCAGGTGCAACTTGCCAGTCGGCATTGGTTCTTACGTCTAACGTGTGTTCACTTCTCAGGCTCCACACCAGTGGACTGGTGCATACGAAGCAATGGTTGGAGTGGTCAAGGATGTAAGACTCGAGATCCATTCGTTTTCCTCATTCATTATTGCTTTTCTCATACATTTGAACTTCCTTCCAGGGTCTGCAACCAAAAATCCCCGAGAAGACTCCAAGATCACTGGCTGATCTGTTGGAAAGATGCTGGCATCATGATCCGGATCAGAGACCAGAATTCAGTGCCATCATCCAATGCTTGCAGGAAGAAGTCCCCAGTGAGATATTCTGAGGATGCTTCAAAGCAGTTGGTGCTCATTTGATGTTTTTCCGGATTCGTTTATGAACTCTTGTTTGATGTTTTCCCAAATTCGTGTATGAACTATTGGCTCACACTTGCTTGTTTGATGCTTTCCGGTACTCACAACACCATCACCACTATCTTCCTTCTTCTTAGTTATGGCATGTTTGCTCTGTGTCGCTTCCTCTCCGTTTCAACATTGACAGCTTCTTCCTTAATTGGTTTCTCTCCTTGATCTTCATCATCAAGAAGAATTTTACTGATTATGCCGAGAGCTACTTCTCTATTATAATGGCTTGATTATAATTTGTCAGAAGGATTTACTGATTATTCCGAACTGCTGCTTTTATGGAGTCTTGAGGACAATGACACACATATAAACTAAATGAACTAGATTGTAAGTCAAGTTTTCAAAAGACAATATGAGATGTAACGAGTCTACTTCTGCATCCCAATTTTCATACAAACAAATGGTCACTGTATTCAACAATCTGAAATATCGAAACCTTGACAAAAACTAGTCACTACTATGACTCTGTTTGACAGAGCTTTTTAGCTGCTGTGCTTATAAGCAAAGCACTTTTTGGTGTTTGGTAAACTGCAAAAAAAAAAAAACAGTTTTTTTTGCAAGCAAAAGCTATTTTTGGGGGAAAAGCAGAAGTTGGTGTCCCTCTGCTTTCAAAATAAGTCAGCTTTGTTTATAAGCACAACTCTACCAAACAGAGCCATAACAGGCCTTCAACTGATCTTCGCTCACACTTTTATTAATATGAATGAAGAAGATAATAATGTAAATCTAGTAAGATAAAAATATTATTAGGTTGCTAAACACGGATCTCCAAAACATTGCCATCCTCGCCTCCACAGCCAAATCCTGTGAGCATCCTCCTTCACAACCATTTTCAGCCTATCAGCACGGTCAGCTGGCCAACCATGGAGAACAAAGATTGAAAGACAGCAGCCATCCTCGGTTGAAAACATGCGCATGTTCTCGAACTCTAGTCTGCGGAGCTCAAGAAACGAATTCACAAGTAACGAATTCAACCCCCACTGGACACACTGGTGGTCAGTTGAGCAGATAATCTCATAACGAGGCCTGCATCAAGATCGTCAACAGTAAATGCACATAAAAATCACACTACAAAGCAAGGGACTCCAAATCTCTAATTAATCCCAGACTCGGGTCAAGTGTCTTGTCCGAGTATGGATTGGATACATCGACACTCGAATTTGATATTTCAATCGATATGTCGATCAACCAAGTGTCTTGACTGTTTTTCTCGACACATCTACCACATAAAGTATGCATGCAAAAATATAATCTGGCCTTGTGCGTGTATATTGATGTGGGTTTGGAAACCAAGGAAGTTTATCCATTTCAAACGACAATCAAAGGCTGGACGTTTATCTTTTCTTTCAATATATTGATTTTTTTTAAATATAGATTTTAGGTAGTTGAGTCAATCTTATGAATTTGAACGTACTTTGCCTCCACATTCATCAGTTTGACTTAATTACCTGTAACGTAGAAACAAATTGATTAATAAAAGGGCAAAATACAAATCTAACCTTATTGTTTTCTAAAAGTGTCAATCTAACCCTCTTAAATCTGAAAGTGCGACCCTAACCCTAAATTTTTCAATAAATGTGCTCATATAACCTTTTCGCACTACTCCAGTGTTGACTTGGCATTTTTCAGTATTGACTAAAGTTAAAATAATAAAATACCCCTAGTCTTAAAACAAAAAAACTAAATGACAAAAATACCCCAAAAGTTCTTATTCTTCATCTCCAAAACCATCGTCACCGCTCCACCACGCCACCACCGACGGCGGCAGCTGGGATTTGGACATTATCGTCGGAATATGTAGTTTGTCACCACCACTTGCCCAGAGCGGCACCGCTGCCCGGCTCCGTCTCCTCCATCTCCATCGTCCCATCTCCCTCCTTCGTCTTGTCAGCCACCACCTGCCACCATGCAACACCACAACCCTAGCCCTGACAACATATGGACACCGTGCAACACCCAGCCCCAATCCCAGATTTCACGAGGGGTTTGGCGATTGAGAATCCAATTTACACAAGGGATTCCGGCTAACGAGAGTTTAACACCAGCGATAACCTCCCCGCGCTCTGCTTCAGCGGCGAATGATAGGGTATTCCACGGCGACAACCCTAGCTCCAACAACCTCCCCACGCTCTACTTCAACGGCGGACAATAGAGTTTTCAGCAACTCCAACACGATGGCCTACTCAGGGAGAATTTAGGAAGAAAAGAAAAGGCAAATGGGGAAGAAGAGGAGAAGAAACTAGCATCGGAGGAAAACAAAAGGAAAGTAAAGGAAAGAAGCGGCGGGAGTGGAGGAAAATAAAAGGAAAGAAAAGGGTATAATAGATTTTTTCATGATTATTTTTTGAATTTTTTAATCAGGGGTATAATGGTCATTTTTATTGATTTCTAACCAAATTTAGGCTGTCAGGGTTAGATTGGCACTTTCGTCCAAAACTTAGGGTTAGATTTGTAATTTAAGATTTTACATGGTTAGATTGGCACCTTCGACCAAAAAATGAGGTTTTTTTAGCACTTAACTCTAAATAAAAAAGATAAACGGATAAGTTTCCATAACTTTCATAGTCATCCATTTCCCCTTCTTTCAATACTCACATATGTTTTTATATTTGTTGACCGACACGCTACTCGAACAAATTTTAACGCGTGTCATGTCTCATGTCGGGTGTTGAGTCGACACGTGATTCGAAACCTAGTATTCTGTGTCAGGGTAACACTATATAGTCACTTAAAACTAGAAAATGCAATGCCGAAAGCCTTCATGGTAGTTAAAAAAACATGTCATGCTATGTTCACAACTCTTAAAACTTGAAAACCAAAACAAGGCTATATTTCTTCCACAACTAGCGTCCTGACTAATAAGGTTAGAAAGCGGTGAAAGGGATGAAGACAAAGGCCCCTGGTTGTGGCATATCACTATCAAGAAGCACAATGCGGCCTAGTCATGCTTGCATTCTAGAATGCAACGCAGTTAGATTGGCGTGTTAGGAGCAATCAAGTTCTTGAGAGGAACGTGGACAAATATGCAACGATATCCATAAATTCAAAATTTTAGAATGAGCGCATGAAGCATAGCAAAAACTTAGTCCATCACAAATTTGGAAGGATTGGGAAATTGGATATATACGATGCGGCATGAGCCCTACTTAAAGCATGTGACATAGAGTCAACAATCCACGAGAGGGAATTATTTGCTTCCACAAAAGATCAATTGATATTTTCACAAAATCTTTTCCTTATTCATGTTCGTTTCACCACCAATTTGTTCCTCATTCATGTTCGTTTCAAAATACAATAGAAGCAACTGAAGATCAATTCACATTTTTACACATGAAAAAACTAACCCACAACTGATGCGACCATCCATCTCAATGGGTCGAACCGCACAGGCCGGCTTGTAACGCTTGTCGCGAGAACGATTGCGAACCTTTTCAAGCAGCTTCATGTGCAGGAGAAGCCCTTCATACCTCTCCAATTTAAACCCGTCGAGATACCTTTAATCACAAAATACAAACTAAATTAAAAATGTGTTTGGCATACCTGTTTTTGTAAGTAAAGCTAGCTTACTTTTGAAGTAGGTAGAGACATGTTCATCTTTTTCCCAAAAAAAGTTAAAAAGGACTTATCTTATAAGCCCCGAATAACAACAAGTAACAACGTTGTAAAGCAAGAAGATACCTTCAGTAAAAACTAAATCACCGGATTAAAAATGGTATTAAAAAGCAATGCATAGAATCGGACCCGTAAGGCAGGCGGCAAACGTGCCGCATGAGATCAAATCTCCCTGGAAGGACTGATTCGGCAAGTATCATGTAGTACTTGCTTGTTTTCTCTTGGCGGCGAGAATGGCGGATGAAATGCGCGATCATCGCGTGCCAGCTTTTGGAAACACATTGAAACCTTAACAAACTCTTGATGGGCAATCTTACAAGAACCTCCGTCAAAACTTGTTCAGGCATATGATTCATCCTTGATTTTCCGTGTTCCTACCTCTGCATTGGCAGTCAAAATCGTTAACTACTTATAATAACGGGCAATCTAACAATATATCTATTCAATTCTTTAACTTTGAAGCAGGGGCGGAAAATTTTCCTAACATTTTCCTATATTAGAGGGGGCTGATAATTTTTTTTCAAAATTTATACCCTATATATTCCCCGTAATTTACGACTCGGCGGGGCTGGAGCCCCCTCCAGCCCCCATGTGGCTCCGCCACTGCTTTGAAGAAGGGTCTGAGAGCATATCAATAAGATGGGGACTGTATGATCTGAGCACACAGATAGAAAATTCTATAATTATTCAGCATAAACGAAACGAGCAAATAATTGAGATGAATATGGTGCACCAAACAACATTAAATTTCGAAACTCATAAAGCAAAAGCACGACATTTTGTATAATCATGCACACCTCTCTCTCTGTTATAAGCAGGAGCGAAATTCCATCTTTTACAACTCCTCCGCTCTAATAGATAATCTGAACATAATTCCCTGCAACAGCTCGGGGTTATCTAAACAGAAGATGCTCAATTCAACGATATTTTATCTGAAGAATTGCACTAAAGATGAGATTTCTATCGAAACAGAATTCAATTTATAATTGTTTGGATTTGGTCAGGTTATCCCGTTGAGAGCGGTTAGTTTCCTTTGTTACAGGAGTAATAAGGGATGTAATTTATTTGGTTTTACCTATTCCTAAACAATAGTGATATAATTTGTTTTAAATAATTAATTAGTTGTTACCATCTACTTCTTTTGGGCAAGTCTTGGGAACGATAATCTTTCCATAGATTTATGGAAAAACGTTAATTAGAATAATAAAAGGTAAAAGGTTTTAGTTGCAATATTAATATTTTATTATGCAAAATTTAGTAGTTATAAAGTTTAAACCCGATTTCCGGAAATTTTATTTTATTTCTTTAAATTTAGACTTTAAACTTTAATTTTTCTATGACTTATAAAAAGACAATTTTCAAAATACGGACTCAATTCTTACCCCATATACCATACTAGGAATTAGTTGTCAGACCTATTCTTTAGGAGTTAGGGAGCATACGCGGGTTCATTCGAGCGTCAATTTTCATAGTACATATATATACTCCTAAACCAAATAATGTCCGTAATTTCAGTTGATAACGTTGAATAGCATATTCACTTGAACGTTGATTGCCCGTTCATATACCGTACATTGGACATACAATAAGAGAATTACCAATATTAATTCAGAAATTATTTGCATTTCACAATTTAACGAGTCAATTCTTAGACATGTACAATGGTGAGACAACTCTGAGACACCTCTTGTGATTTCAGTTCATTAAATAATCAACCTCCATCTTTCACCTCAGCAATTGAGACAACAACTAAATTACTCCATTTTTTTCTCCACAGTGGCTGAAACCACTTTGAGACAACTACATGGACCTCACTTGATTTTCTCTATCATACTCATTATTTTTACCTTTAATATTTAATTCAAATAAATTTACCTGACAAAATAAATTGAAATGTGAAATTTAATAATACATTTGTAATTTTTGAATTTAATTTCATTTCTACAAAAATTAATATTTAAAATTAATTTTAACTTTTCAAAATTATTTTATGAACCAAAATTAAAAAGGATCATATCTTTTTTTCAAAATTAAATTCAGATTTCGAAAAAAAAATCAGATTTTTTTGGAATTTTAAAACATTTTTTCCAATTTTTAAATTGCAAAAATAAGATTTCAATTTTTTTGAAATTAAGTTGGTAAAAGATTCAGTTTGAAATTAAGTTTTTTTAAAAAAAATTCAGTTTAAAAAAGTAAAAAAAAAAAAGAGACATGTGGTGCCACGTGGCCCAATTGGAGGGTGCCACATGGCACCACAAGGCAACAAAAATGGGAACAGGCAGATGGGGGCAGAGCACTTGGAGGGTGGTGTTTCAACTTTAATTTGAGGCTGGTCTCGGATGAAAGGTCAATGGGCAGGGTCTCAATTTTTTGAGACCCAACTGAGACTCCCACTGTGGGATTTTTTATCTCGGTTCTATCTCAATTTTTAATTGAGACCCAATTAAGACCCCTATTTTACATGCTCTTATACTACATTCTGGTGTACCATGTACCTGCATTGTAGGTACATTGAATGTGCATTTTAATTTTATTACATGTGCATTACAATATTTATTCAGTAGTTTCAAACAAATTGCAATAATGCACAATAATGCATTGAAGAATGCACACTCATATAACACAAAATAAATAAAATACCACTAGGAATACGGTGCTCATAGTACCCATAGGTACCATATAATTTACGAGTTGTTTTAGGGATTATTTTAGGAATATCTTTTTTTTAAAAAAATTGTATGTGTTTGGAATACCATACTTATTGTACCAGGGATATTGTATAATTTACAGATTGTCACACAGTATAAAGAGATTTATAATTCAAAATAAAGTTTTTAACATGGATGCAATTTCACTTGACAGCGATTTCTAAATCACTCAAGACCCTTGCTTTGACATGTATGAATGTTTGGTTAAAATTCATCATTATATTTTTTGACATGGTAATTTTAATTGTATCCAAACCCAATAAATTTTATTAAAAAATTAGCACTAAATTAAATAATTTTAGAATTAAGATTTAAAATTTAAAATTTTAGTGTTAAATGTAATTAACAAAAAGGTATGAACTATAACTTTTGATATATATTTTACACCAATTAATTGAGGCTCTACTTGGCAAATCTATGCTTTTAAACAAAACTTGCTTATTTTGAAAGTATGGGGAGACCAACTTCTGTTTTCCCCCAAAAAATAACCACTACTTTAAAAATAAACCGTTTTTTAAACATTTTACCAAACATTAAAAAGTGTTTTAATTATATGCAAAACATCTTATAAACTCTGCCAAACAGAGCCTAGGATATTTAATTATTTACACAGTTATATATTTAAAAAATTATATTCAGAATATACTTTTAGTTTTGTTCGAATTATTTAGTTTATTTGATTTAAATTTAGTTCAAATAATTTACTTTGCTCAGTTTGATTTAGTCCATGCATTAACCTAAAACATCTAAATCATACTAATAATCATAATAATCGTATGAGTCAAAATGACAAAATGGTTTATACTATATGGTACGAGAAAATTTAGCAAACAGAAAGTGCTACAATAAAGTGCTACAATAACATTTCAAAAGCCTATTTTAACATATATTCATAAAATCATCTCAATCAAGAATCTCATGTATCTTCCTTGTAAAGTAAATAATGCACGAGACACACAAGTTGGTTATGCAGTTCAGTGAAATCAACATACGTCTGCGGGACCTGATCCAGTTCAGAATAAATCCACTAATTAGAAATATATAGTACACAGTACACCATACAACTATACTTATCTTTTTCAATTCTAAACGTGTGGATTTTGCAAGCTTCCCTTGCTACTGATCTACCTTGATCAGGCTCACTCTGACCTCGAAACTCGTCGACGCTGGATCTCCTCCTCCGGAGGAATTAAGGCATACATTCTGAAATTGTGCCTTATATCAATGTGCTTTGTTCTCGAGTGATGTACCGGATTCTCAGAGATGCCAATTGCACTTTTGTTGTCACACATAATCTTTAGAAGACCTTGATGAATTCCATAATCACTCAGCATTTGTTTCATCCAAAATAACTGTGCACAACAACTTCCGACAGCAAGATACTCAGCTTCAGCAGAGGATTACGATATTGAATTTTGTTTATTACTATACCAAGAGACCAGATTCATACCAATAAAGAAACACCCATCAGTAGTACTTTTGCGATCATCTGCATTACCAGCTCAATCAGAATCACTATAACTAATAAGATTTGAATATTGATTTTTAGAATACCAGATGTCATAATCAGAAGTCCTACTGACATATCGAATCACTTTTTTTTATCGAAGTCAAATGAGATCCTTCGGATCAGCTTGGAATCTTGCACAAACACCAACACCAACACCGAAACATATATCTGGTCGATTAGCAGTAAGATACGACAGACTCCCAATCATGCTTCTGTATAATTTCTGATCGACTGAAACACCTTTCTCATCCTTCACCAATTTTTCGGTGGTTACCATAGGAGTTCGAATAGGACGAGCATTACCAAGACCGAATCTCTTCACTAGATTCAAAGCATACTTGGTTTGGTTTATGAACAAGCCAATTTTCTCTTGCTTAACTTGAAACCCTAGAAAATAAGTAAGTTCTCCAACCATGCTCATCTCAAATTTGAATTGCATTAGTGACACGAAATCTTGCACCATAGAAGACGGAGTAGAACCTGAAAACCCAGTTTTACCTTTTTAGCTTAACTAGTAATCCTATGTTCCAACATAGTCTAACTTAACCAAGTATGTAAAGTAAATAATGCGTGAGACACACAACTTGGTTACGCAGTTTGGTGAAATCCACCTATGTCTGCGGGGCCTGATCCTGTTCAGAATATATCCACTAATCAGAAAGATGTAGTACAAAGTACACCATACAACTACACTTGTCTTTTCTAATTCTAAACGTGTGGATTTTGCAAGCTCCCCTTGCTACCGATCCGCCTTGATCAGACTCCCTCTGACCTCGAAAC
>JAULKM010172520.1:0-15578 GCA_032355605.1 Rubia tinctorum | reverse complement strand
GAGCGGGTTTCAACTCGACCCGTTTTGACCCGACCCATATTTTACCCATAATAAAATGGGTCAAAATGGGTCATACCTATATTTTTTAATTACCCATTTTACCCAACCCGTATTTGACCCGTCCGCCCATTTGCCACCCCTATGGTCAAACATGCCTTGAAAAATTTTCAGAAAAAGGGAGCCATTGTTAAGAAACCAGAGGGAGTATGTGCTAATCTAACCCTAACTTTCAAAAAAATTGAGCCAATATAGCCAAACTCCCTAATTCTGGCGTTGACCTATGAAATTCCGGCAATGATAAGAAAGTGAAATGATGGAAATACCCTTGACTAAGAAGCTAAAAAAATGATATCCATATTACCCCTTGTTCTTCTTCACCGTCGTTCCTACACCGAGACCGTCGTTGCTTCGCCGGAAACCGCCACTGCTCCGCCAGAAACTACAGCCGCTCAACCCTGGAAGCTCCACCGAAAAACACCTCCGCTTAGCCTCCTCCCACTCTCACCAACGACCCCGCCACCTCCTCCCACCCTAGCCCCACCCTAACCCACCACTGCCTTATCCACTTCTCACCAATGACCCCGCCACTGTCTCATCCACCACTCACCAACGACCCCATCGTTGCTTCACCTCCCCGCTCCTCCGCCTCAACCACCTCCCCGCCACTACCTCCACGTCGCCACCTCATCCACCTCCCCGATATTGCATCATCCAACAACTCCACCGCTGCCCCAACCACCTCCCCGCCATAACTGCCTCATCAAACCCTAGTTGGAATAAAGGAAATGAGGCGATGAAGAGGGAAGTTCAGATTTTGGGGTACTAGTTCACGAAGGAATTCAACCCTAGTTGCGTCATCATCTTTTTCCTTCATCATCCAACCCTAGGAGGGAGGTAATTCACGATGAAGGAAATGGGAAATAAGGGGGAAGTTCAGATTTTGGAACGATGAAGGAAATAGAAAATAAGGAGAAATGAGAGGGTATTTCAGTATTTTCATGTCTTTTTTCTCTTTTTTAAATCAAGGGAAAAATTGCCGTTTCACCAAATTCAGGTCAAATGGCTGTTGACTAAAAAGTCAGTCAAGTCTAGGGTTAAATTGACGCTTTCTCAAATTGCAGGCTTATATTGACACTTTCGACCAAAAGATAAGATTATTTTAACACTTAACTCAAAAAAATCAATATATACTCTAATGATTTTAAACAATTGCTAACACACATTCTTTAAGATTGTATCTGTATACAAATTCACCTTACAAAACTTCCTTTTTTCCTTTCTCCCCAGACCCTCCCCCTCTGCTCTATCTCGCCCCTCAGCCTCCACCAGCCGCATCAACACCACCTAGGCCATCCTAAACTTCCAGCCAAGAACCACCTCGAAGATCTAGTCAAATTCCCTCCACCCGACGATGGTACTTTCTGATCGATTGAATCTCAAGAAGCAAAAACCTAGGAAGTGAATTGCAATCCTATTATAAATCCCAATTCGACATCCTTGGAGTGTTTTGGACATTTTTGATTAAAATTTTGATGGTGGATTCATCAGAATTTAGAATCTAGATTCTCAAGAAAGGCGTGATGCTGCTCATTTTGAGGATAATCTGTTTGTTGAGAAATTGACGGTGGTGCTACTTCGTAAATGCCATCCACTAGAACACTCAAAGTTAGGTTTGAGATATTGGCATCGCCATCATGATTTTAGATGAACTCTTCGTACAAGAAGTTTCCATCAGGTTTTAGGGGAAATGAGCGTTGGAGCTCGATCGTGGTCAACATTAATAACATAGGAGATGATTCATCGAGCAGCGATAATTTAGATGGTAGCAGTGGCCGGACGTGGAGGAAGAAACATAAAAGAGGAAAAATAGAAAGGGGGAAGAAATAGAAATATAAAACGGGATAAATACATTTATAACGCTAACTTTAGGGTAAAAGTGCCAATATAACCTTGTCAGCTCATAAAGTGTCAATTTAACCCAAACAAAATTTTGTATGTGCCAATATAACCTTAACCTTTGGAAAATTTGTGCCGATATAGCCAAACTCCCTAATTTCGGCATTGACCAAATGAATTTTGGCATGAGCTGAATTGTTTTTCTCATTTTACCTCTCTTTTAAAAAATAAAATACAAAAAGAAAACTTTTTCCCAGTTTTCTTCTTCCACCCTCCCGTCCGCCACCACTTCCTGCCCGCCACCGTCCAAATTTGCTGTCGTGCTCCATTGACGCCGGAATAACACGTCATAAACCATTATGTTGCATCAAATCATTGCGGGCAGAAGAGAGCCCAACAAAAATACGGCTAAATACACCGTGCTTGTGCAATTCGAGCAAGTCTGGGCGAGGAAATTTTCTAAGTCTAACCCAAGTTTGGCCGGAAACGATGCCAAAGAATACAGATGCCCAGTTCCACCGGAAAACATACCATCCTATCTCCCGGTGGATTCTTCATTGAACATCGGCGTTGATTTGTTTGGGTAATTTACTGGACGAATCAGTATGGAAATAGTGGAGCAAACTGATATGATCTTCCTTTTGGTTCAATCCGATTTTGAAGAAATAATCCAGATGCGATTTAGGAAGAAAGAAAAAACTATTGATTTAGGAAGAAAGCAATAATCCGGATCTGATTTAAGAAGAAAGCAATAATATGAATCTGAATCCGAGTTTGGATCACTCCCGCCGTGCTTTGTTCTTCAGAGTTTCCCTCCGCCGCCAAGGAAAGAAAGAAAAGGCGGAGCTGGCTGGGGAAGAAACAAAGGGATGAGGGTTTTTATTTTTTTATTTTTTAAGTCAAAGGGTAAAATTACCTTTTCACCATAATGCGGGCAAACAAACCTTGACTGAAAAGTCAGCGGAGTCAAAGGTTATTTTGGCACCTTTTGAGATTGCAGGGTTATATTGACACTTTTAGTTTAAATTCAGAGTTATTTTAGCACTTAACTAAAAAAATAATTTAGATTTTTGAAAGGTATAAAGATAATCATGTACCCTTCCGTTCACATAATATTGACACACTTTTCACTTTAGAATGTACACATTCCAATTACAACACAGTTTAAGGTATTGTGAGTAGGCCCGTAAATTTTTTGGTAATTCGAATTTGAAAGAAATTAATTTTTCTTGATTTCTAACTCAAACCATGATTAAATATTTTTTTATTTTTTTAGTAACATGATAAAATATTATAAATAATAAAAATATATTATATATATATTATATTGGCTTGACGATCTTTGCGAATAATATTAGTGAGCTCGAACTCGAATACTATAACAGTTTGGCTCGAGCTCAACTAAATCAAATTCGAGTCGAGTGTTGACCGAATTGTTCGCGAGTTTCTTGTGAATTGTTCGGTTCGTTTACACCGCTACCCATGATTCACAGTTCGGTTCATTTACAACCCAACTAAATGACTTTTATCCAACGGGTCATTTAGTTTTGACCCAATAAGTCACTTTATTTTTACCCAACGTGTCATTTATCAGTTTACCCAATTTACTGAAATTTCAACTGAACTTGTAAAGAAATTATTGTCTTATTATAAGAAATTATCCACAGGTTACCCGTTACCCAACCCAACCCGACCCAAAATTATTCAACGGGTAACCTGTTATCCAACCCAACTCAACCCAACAATTACAACCCATTTATATCCATTAAACCAACGGGTCATTATCCAATAAATTTTTTCCAATAAGTGAAAATAGTAAATGGATAACGGTTATCCATCGGGTGACCCGACCCGTTTGGCGGCCCTAATTATGAGCCATTTATTTTACTTTTGTTTCTTTGAAATTAATTTGAACCAAATAATTAATATGTTTTTAATTCTTGGGCAATAAAATGATGTGCCATGAATAAATGAACAGAGGGAGTATAATTTAAACAATGAAATTACAAAATAAAAAAGATCCAGAACTAATTTGTCATTTTAAAAGTTGACTGTTAATCTCTAAGGACCTACTTTGATAGAAGTACCTGAAATGAGAAGAAGAGTGAAGAATGGGTACATGGAAAGTCAAATGCCACGTATTTACTCCGAACGAGACTTTATAATAAGATTGGTACTCCCTCTGTCCCTATTCTGCAATTTTGACTTTCATCACTTGACTCAAAAAATGTTTGATCTTTAATACTTTTTATTAAAGATAATTAAAATTTGTAAAAAGTTGATATTCTGAAAATATATGTCATAACGAATCTAACAATGTATCACTAAAAAATATTTATACTTATACACCTATTCAATTTTGGAGTCTAAGTTAAGAAGTTTTGACTAAATGAATAGTTAAATTGCAGTTTGAATTGAGAGAGAGGTAGTAACTAATATGTAATTCACTCTAATCAAGTAAGGTCGGTCAAATATACTTTAAATATCACTTTGGTAAAACATGTTTGAAAGGATACCTATGCCCCTCAAAAATATAAAATAACATGCCCTCATCCTCATCGTCTGCAAAATGGCGAGACCAACCAGGCCACATTGACCAATGATGGATGTATTTAGACTTTATAAATTCATGGATGTTTTTTTTTAATGCATTTGATGAATTTGCTTGCATGGTAGATTTTAAGTTTGCAAGTGGATAGATGAATGTGCTTTGATGAATTTTCAAGCTGAATTTTTTTGTTGGATTTGTTTCAGATGAAGGCGGTCGGAAATTAGCACTAATTTTTGAGAGTTTTTTTTAAGAACCTCCTACACCAGTTTCGAATTCGTAGTTCAAATCGAAACTCAATCAAAGGCATTTTTAAACCGTCCTTAATCATTGCATGATTAAAGGCCACCTAGAAAATGCGTCTGAAAACAACCTTCTGATATGGTAAAGTCGTTCGTAATGACCCCTCATTTCACTATTACTTTAAGAAAAAAATGCGAGACAAAAAAAACGCGTACAAGTAAAAATTCAGGACAGGAAAGTGTTTTACCCTACAACAAATTAAACTCAAGTGTTTTGATAGGTATTATAAGGCCAGTCATTTTCCAAAACATGCCTGTCCTCTGAAATTTTGAATCCTTTTCAACCGGTTGCACCTCCCTAATATAACTTTAATCATTAAAGATCACATAGACAATGGAACTACACTAGTGAATCCTACCACAGTGCAAAATTATTCAGCAAAAAATGATCTTTCACTTCCTTTTAGTGAATGATACATTTTCTTTTTTGATAATTACAGCATGAATCATATCATAACCTTCACTTTCCCAAACAGTACAGAGATTGCTTGGTTGAACAAAAACATAGATAGCCCATTCCCCACTTCCCACTTTCCCTTGGTTAATAATTGTAGTTAGGAGTTCCTAAGTAAAAAATCTTTTGCTAATTAAGTGCAATTAACTCAATCTAGCTAGCCATTTGCAGTTGATAATCTGGATGCACCTTAATTTTCTTGAGATAAACAATGCATCTGCAATCCCCGGACGGAAGTTGACATTGCCATTATTATATGCAAAGTAATGAATATATCAATGTCACACAAAAGTAAACATAAAAATAATGAAATAAAAGAATACAACATAGGGCGAATAAAAAAAAGAGTCCGTCTCATGAAATATAGTTTTTCTATAAGTTATGGAAAAACTAAAGTTTAAACCGCAAATTAGAAGAAATTAAGATAAAATTTTTGGATTGCATTAATCGGGTCATAAACTTATATCTACTACACGTTGCATAATAAATTTTTAATATTGCAACTGAAATATTTTTAACTTCTACTAGCGGAGTATCATCGCGCGTTGCACGATATTATTAATTAAAATATTAGGATTAAGTTTTTTGTACATGTTGTGTCTTACATTTAAATTGAAAACAAATAATTTAATTTAAATTTTAAAGGTTAGTCATCTAAGAAAAACTATATGAGTAATTTAGAAATTGTTAAACATTGAATACAACAAAATTTGATTATTTTTATAATATTTCATTGCAATAAATGAAGGTAAATATTAAATGACTTTATTAGTCTCACTAATTATAAAATATTCTCATTGATCGGTCTAAAACAAGACTTTATCATGCATAAATTAATTAATAAATAATAGGTATACATATTTTTATTAGAAGTACTCTATCAATGTATTGAAAAATCCAAACATTTTGTTATTTCAAATTATGCGTTTCTTTAATTTTCTTCAGTGATATATATATATAGTACAATGAGATATTTATGGTTTTAATTATATCTTAAAAAGTTATATATTTTAACAAGTTATAATTGATTATATATAGTAAAAAATTAAAATCAGTAACATATTATAATATTAGTATAAGTTATGATTATGTATACTTAGTAAAGAATTAAGTCGGTAGCATATTTTAATATTAGTATGTTATTTTTAGACAACTTGGATTTAGAGTAGTAAAAATGACTTCATTATCCCCGGTTAATAGAACCATCCAAAAAGCAAATAATTTCTATTATATGGTGCTTGTGATAGTTCTAATTCAATCCCGTCTTTCCATAATTCTATGGAAAAACTGTATTTCCCAAGATTTTGCCATAAAAATGATAATAAAAAATCGTTTTATCTAAAATACATATTGTAACTGGATTTTAATTTAGTTCAATTCAACTTAACTTATTATAATTTAATTTAAAATTTAATTTAATTTAATTATGCTATTACTTCGGATTCCTTTACTTTTATCGAAGAGGGTACTTTTTGACATTTGACATTAGGTTACAATAATATTTTACATTTGAATTTGACATTGATTCAGTGGTTATCCACCCTCTATATAAATGTCCAGGATTTAAATCATATTCCTGTAAAAATAAAGTAAATATAAAAGCAATTTTTTGTTAGGGATTGTGTGACCATATCGATAGTCCATGAAGGTATGATTATGGTGATTCCGGCTTCGGTGGTCTATAAAAGTGCGATCATGGTGATTTCGATTTTGTCGGTGGTGGTTCGTTGATTATGTCTCCATCTACCTACCTCTTACACATACATTTCTCGATTTGTTGTCTTCGATGAATCAGTTTTTCCCTATCCAGACATGTCCTCTCCAGGTCCTTCTCCTCCGCCCTCTTCTTGTATTCTTCCACTATCCACTCTCAGTCAGGCTGCCTCGATCTCCACTATTCCAACTCCCCCACCTCCTCCTACCCCACCACTTATTTCCCCTGACGACTCCAACTCGCCTTCACCGTCACCGTCACCTCCAGTCTCTCACTCTCCTCCAAATCCATCCTCACCCCCTCTTTCTGAACCAACTTCTTATCCTAGTGCTCCTACTTGGTTCCACCCCTCTAATCAGTCCACTCACACCATGACTACTCACTCTCTCAAACCCAAAGCTCTCCTCTCCACTAAATACCCTCTCCCTGTTGCTCTCACGGATTCTCTTAAACCTAAATTTTTCCATCAAGCTTCTAAAGACCCAAACTGGCAGCATGTTATGCAAATTGAACTTTAATGGCTAATCGGACTTAGTTCCTCATCCCTTGAACACTAATGTGGTTGGCTATAAGTGGGTGTATAGGGTCAAGAGAAAGTCGGATGGCTTTATTGAGCGCTGCAAAACGCGTATTGTGGCCAAAGGCTTTCACCAGGAAGCTGGCGTGGGCTACTTTGACACTTTCAGTCCCGTGGTCAAACCACTACTATCCGTTTTGTGTTGAGCTTAGCTATATCTGCTGGTTGGCCTCTTCGGCAGGTGGACGCCAACAATGCCTTCCTGCATGGTGATGTCACTGAGACTGTTTTTATGGATCAACCACAAGGCTTTGTTGCTCCAGACAAACCCTCTCATGTATGCAGACTTCGTAAGGCTCTCTATGACATGAAGCAGGCTCCTTGAGCTTGGTTTCACAAGCTTATTGCCTCTCTTGTTCACCACGGCTTCAAGGCATGTGTATCTGATCCGTCACTCTTTGTCAAGAAGTCAAGCTCTCATGTCGTCTACGTTCTTGTTTATGTGGATGATCTTGTTATCATTGGTCTCATGCCACCTTTATTGATGAGTTTGTTGACCTACTTCATCGTGATTTTGCACTGAAGGATCTTGGCTCTCTCCATTACTTTATGGGTATTAAGGTTTCTCTCCAAGGTTCCACGTTGCAGTTTTCCCAACAGAAGTTTATCTATAAGATTCTAGAGAGGAGTAACATGTCTGGTGCTCGTCTCATCTTCTCTCCAACTGAGCCAGGGTCTCGATTAGTTGCATTCGGTAAAGCTCTTCCTGAACCATCTCTCTATTGTAGCATCATTGGAGCTCTGCAGTATGTCATTATCTCTCGGCAAAAAATCTCATATGCGGTCAACAGGGTATGCCAGTTCATGCACTCACCCACAGAAGATCACTGGTGTGCAGTTAAGCGCATCCTCAGATATCTCAAGGGCATGATTTCCTCCGGTTTGGTTCTCCAGAAAACTCGTGATTCGCGACTAGTGGCCTTATCTGATGCTGGTTGGGCATCTGATCCTGATGATGGCAAATCACAACATAGATTCACTATTTTCTTTGGAGGGAATCTCATCAGTTGGTCCTCTCGCAAGCAAAAAGTTGTTGCGCATTCGAGCATTGAAGCGGAATACAGAGCTATTGCCTTTGCTGCTGCTGAACTTATTTGGTTACAACAGTTTCTCAATGAGATGCATGCACCTGTTCAGCCACCTCCCATTATCTTCTGCGATAAGTTAAGTGCTACATTTCTCTCGGCTAATCCTGTTTTTCACCATCGTTCTAAACATATCAAGATCGACTATCACTTTGTGAGGGAACAGGTTGCCTCGGGTGATCTTGTTGTTCGACACGTTCGGTCTCTTGATCAAATTGCGGATATTTTCACCAAGGCCGTTGGAAATCATCACTTTCTTACTCTTACTTCCAAGCTTCATGAGCTTGTAGGAGGGGGGGGGGGTGTGTGTTAACCGTATATAGTTCTATTTGACCTAGTCTAGGTTGTTCATTTAGATAGTTATCATATCCAGAGAATTTGATCTCAATCCCTTCTATTTAGGGATTTTGTAACTGTATACACATTTTTATACCGATATCGTCGATAGAAGAAAACAACACTTTCCGTCATATTTTCTCTCAATATTCTTTATAATCAACAGAGTGTTCTCGGTAGAGTTTTTCTAACTATTCAAATAGATGGAATTTGAGGGATCATTGGATTTCAATAGATCAAATGATGACATCTCTTAATTTAATACTATATCTAGAATAGAATGTTTATATGTAAAAAAAAAAAGATGACAAGTATGACAGTCACCTTATTTTACATGTATTTTCCTTTGAGCCTAACGGCCTCCTCTCCTTAAAAAAAATTAACCTTTTATTCTTAGTTGCTATTTATATCAGTTCAATACTGTATAATTCAGAAAAGTGTATAACCAACGAATTCAAAATGATAGCTCTTCACATATGTGTATGCAAGCGTGTATTCAAATGAGAGTTCTTCATAGTTTGACAATCCACATACATATACGCATATGTAATGACTCGATGCATTAATTCCTTGAACTCTAAGGAACATTTATTGGGAACAAGGTTTTGCCGCCCCCATGTCCCCCGATCACATTGGCGCACCACACACTGTGACATTAAATTATGGTAATAAAAATGTCACAAGTCTAACATGCAAGCAAGCAATTTTAGAACCTCCATTTCTATCCCTCATTTCAAACCGCATTTTCCCTTTTGTTTTCCCTTACATTCGAGCTGTCAAACCTTCCAAATTTCTCAATCCACTAAAAACCCTTCTCATATATCCCCCAGTTCCCATGCTTCCTCTTCCCATCACCTTCTTCCAAAACCATGAAGATTTCTCGAGCCCTATTTTATCTCATTCTTTCCCTTATCAGCATTTCCATAATTCACCTCTTTTTCCATGAGTTTTACAGCCTCATGAGCATCAGAAACTTCAACGGAGATATCGGCGCGAGCCGGCACTCATCATCATCGTCGTCGTCGTCATCTTTTCACCGTGATCGAGACTTGCTCCGGAGGAAGGCATTGGGAAGCACCACCTTCGACTTCACCCCGTTTGTTAAGAGCCACCGGCGCAGGCGTTCACCGGGGGATGTAGAAATCGATCCTAGGTATGGAGAAGAGAAACGGCTTGTTCCAACTGGTCCGAACCCTTTGCACCATTGAGGTTAACTGACTTTACTGTTTATTGTTTCGTGAAGTTTAAGTAAAAAAATTCATACAAAAGGGAAAGAAAAGAAAATTATTGGTTAGGTTATTAGTTAGGGTTTCTTATTATCATCTAGAGTTGGATCGAAGATGTACATTACTGAGTTGTGTTTGTTGATTTTGTATGATTAACGATAAATAATAGTAATAAGATGCTTTAAATGGGGACTATATCTGTGTGTAATAAATTATTATTAGTGTGTACATCATATATTGTTAATTTTTATAACTCACTGTTTATATATATATATATATATATATTTTCCCCCATTTTTCGGTTTATGTTTGGAGGAAATCTTTAACGTACATATGAGTAACTGTAACGGCACGGCACAATGGATGAAAATTCATCAGAGTATAGAGTTATACTATTATATATTCATCATCGATAATATATACCTATAGAGTAAAGAGTTATACTATTATATATTCAGAACTCTCTCTCTCTCTCTTGTGCATGGCATGATAAATTAATACATTTGATAAAACACTGTGATTGCTTTCATTAAATCAATGTATCATGTAATATGTTATTTTGTAACCTATGATCTTTCAGTTCCATTATCCAGCTATGTAGCAGTTTTATAAAAATATTTTATAGTCGATGAATAAGATCATCTCGTACTATTAAATTTAACAGCATTGCACTCACTTCAATTTAATATATTTTACTTGATTTCAATTTAAATTAATTTACTCTGATTACAAAATTGAATTTACTTCTTTAAATTATGTTCAATTGAAATTAGACGAAAATAACAAGGTTTATACCTTATTTTAAAACGAATTAAAATATTTCAATCTCCAAGAGAGTCAAAATGTCAACAGGAGGGTTTAAAAGGGGAGTAGTGGTACTTATAAGGTCCTATTGTTTCTATCTTATTATAATTTCGTCAAATTCAATTCAGTTCAATTCATTTTAAATTTAATTTATTATATTTAATTTTAATTTATTTCAATTCTGTTCAGTTAAGTGAATTATCAGTTCTCATGATTAGGTTCTTCATGATAATATTTTAGACGTAATTAATTAAAGAAAGAGGAAATGATTCAGTGCAAGATATTGTGAATGATGGTGGATCTTTAAAGTTGCATTCAAGAAATTGAGAGCAAAACACTCTCATTTTGGCCCCCAAAAAGGAAGCTTCGTAGTAATTGAATTGTTGACGAGGAGATCATGGACCCACCCATCATCATAATTAATGATAATTTGTATTTAATTTAATTAGGAATCAAGTAAAAAATTGTAACCATGTGGTTCTAATTTTTTTATTAATGTTCATTTGGGTTTAGTAACTTCTTTCTAATCAATTAATCGAATGTTAATGGAGTGGGAGGATGATAGACGCTTTATCATGCGCATATATATAATGAGATTTTGACAGCTTTTTTACTCCCTCTACCAATTCAAGTTTCATCTTTTGACTTTTCACAATTGATTTGAAAAATGTTTGATCATTAATATCTTCCATTAAGGATATATGTTATAACGAATCTAACAATATATCACACAATAGTATTTATATCTATATATCAATTCAATTTTAGGGTTAAATTTAAGAAATTTTGACTAAATAAATAGTTAAATGCATAGTTAAATGCAGCTGAATTGGCAGAGGAAAGTATGCCTTTTTGGCTTTATGTTGATTGCAGCTAAAGCCTCGGAATGGATAGTTGAATTTCAATGTCGGTTGTTCTTATATCAAACCTAACAATTTGCCGGTGTTGACCATCCAACGCTAGTATATTTTACCATGGCCACCTTTTCTAGACATTTTCTTGCTTAATCTACACTTCTAACAATTTTAATCATGAAATCAGAGGCTGTCAAGGTTAAATGTCCAATTTAAAGTTTACCTGGATCAAAGTTTATTAAAATTAATCAGGAATAAAATTTTATATTAATATATACTCCCTCCGTCCCACAATTATTCGCTAGTTCATCCCACAAGTTTTGACCACTTTTAAAACTTACACATTTTAGTAAAATTGGGTGGTAATTAGCTGAGCTACATCAGTTTTCTTAATTATTGAGGCAAAAATTGAGTGTCCATTAATTATGGAACAGAGGGAGTACATACTTTCGCTGTCTTGGCCATTTGACAGCCATTAATATGGGAATAAGATATAAAAGACACCAATAGAAAAATGATTTCACCTGTATTTTAACGAGCTGCCTTGAAAATGGAATTTTGAAATCGATCGAAACCACGTTTAAGTGCCGTTTAATTATAGAATCACCTTATATGGACCATTTGCTCCGGGCTATTGAAGGATTTAGAGTTTACTCTTCTCCCTTCTCTCCATCTTCACTTTTTTTAATGTAAGAACCACCCTACACCTTTCTCCCTTCTTTCCATCCAATGTTGCACCCCTCTTTAATACCATCCTACTCGATGCTATTGATCATCTCTACCACCACCACCATGAGTTTGCAAATCATTGTCGGCTCGCACCATCTCTATCAGAGCGCGATGACTAATTCATAGCCCAACTCAACGCCAACATGCACCTATCTCCGGTGAGCGAGTGGACAAAAATAGAGTCTCCAAGTGAAGTTTCCATAGTGCTTGGTTGCTATAGGCAAGACTTTGGAACTTTTGGTGGAATTATGTGTTGTTTCAATTGAAGGCTTCTAGAAATCGCGACATTTCTCTCCTTTTTTTTCTAGAGAAAAAAAATATATTCCTATATCAATTCTAAATTCGAAACTGCATTTTTTATCTGCCTTCCAGCGATGGACGATTGACGGAAGAGTCAGAGAAGGCCTAGAAAACTGCGAGGAAGCGCTTTTTTAAATGCCCTCCCCCACTAGTGAATGTTCAATGTCACTATTAATCAATAAAATTTTAGTTATTCGTATCGTTAAATTTCATTGATTTATCCATATGAAATGAATTGTATGAGAATTTAATACATTCATCATAATGTATATTTAAAATATATATATCATAAATATATTGCTATACATGACTAAAAAAATCAAAAATTTTAAACTATTCTTTAGTAATAGTGTATAATAGGACATAAGACATTATTCGAGGGATATTGGAAATGTGTGAACATTGTCGTGCAAATTCATACGGAATATTATTAATTTTGTATTAAACAGTATGAATAATAAATTTAGAGTAATCAAGTGATACTAAAAGTATGGTAATATTTTCTTTTCATGGAATAAATTTAGTTACTCCATGGTTCTAGTACGGTATCTTGGGGTAAATATAATTTTTTTAAAATTAAAACACTCATGTTAATGAGCGGGGAATATATTGGCTTCCCTAACCCTTCAGAAAAAAATAAAAAATAAATGAGAGTTGAGTTTCATTGACCTATCGATGTGTTGGTCCCTGGCAAAGTTACCTATTACCGAGTCTCAAAAGAGAGGATAAGAAAAACAATGGATGTGTATCCACTTATGATCCTCCACCCTCATGGTGTCTAATAAGGGATGGTAATGGGGTGGGGTGGGTACGTATTATGATACCTCCATAATCATGTCCACCTAAAAATATTATAGGTAAGATATGTGCAATATAAATAAATAATAATTTCTTTCATATTAAATTAGCAGTTATATAACGGGTTTGTGGTGCGGGGATGGGCGAGTGTGAACTAATATCCACGTCTGACCTACTACCCATGTCAGGTATGATTTTCATAGTCATACCCTTCCCACTCCTACCAAAACTATCTGTATACCTTCCCCATTGGGGCGGATGCGAGGCAGACCTCCAATAAAACCTGCCCAACATTCATCCCTATGTCTAATAAACGGTGGCCAGACAACCATTTATCTCCTAAATCCTAATAATAAGATGATAAGAGCTGTTATATAGAGCTATAGTAGTGTGAAGCAGAACTGAGGCTTAGCTACTTTCCTTGCTTAACACTTGTTTTAACCGTCTAAGAACGAGGGCCAGCTCTCTGATTCCCTTCACCTCTCGGGGCCTTGAAAGATAGTTTTTTACATTAGATTCTAACTAATTAAGCTGTAGTTCAAGTCCTTTTTTGGTATGGAGCTAGGTTCTTCGATTGGAATGTCTTTTGATGAGAGAGTAGAGGCAGGGCCTTTTGGTTCATTCCGCCTCAGGATTGATAGTAAGGTTTTCCATTTTTACTGTCCAATTTCCACGTCTCATGTTAATTCCATTCATTTTTCCCGCACTGTGAACCATGCCTCAATCTCTTCAGTTTCAAACATTCCGTGCCTCCTAAATACTGAGCTCTTCAATCTTTTGCAGTTGAAAACTAGATGAACATGGGATACATGCAGAACGTAAGCTTGTTTTGGCTTCCTTTGTTCCCGAGTGATGAGAGTTTGATTTGGTTGCACATAAGAAGTTTATGTCAGATCTCGGGGTATCCAAGGAAGATTTCCACGCGATGACATGGTTTACGAGTTGGGCAGTTGATATTGACTGTGAGTATGATCTCAGCGACATTGATGTATCACAGCATCTGCAGTTCATGTACTTTATCTTTCTTTTTCCTATCGTAATGCTCTTTCTAAATTCTCCACGAGATTGGCTCATTTTCACTCGCTTGCTACCTTGGATACAACCTAATACACACACATCTTTATCCCCGTAGATGAGGCCAATGTTATTGTCAATCCTTGCTATTCCCCTATCAGCATTCTCCTATGTACCTGAGCCTACAATACAGGCAGGCATAGGGTCGTACCTGTTCTGACGCTCCGGTTAGCCATGTTTGCTATGTGCAGTGTATCTAAGTGAATAGTGTATTGATCACGAGATCTTACCTACTTGGACGTTATTCTTCCTAGTTATGTGTGATCGACGGTTGATGTGACTCATCCATCCCATCATGCCTTCTTGGGAGGTTGTCGCCGTACCTCTCAAAAATATAATTTATAAACCCTAATTACTTCCTAACTTCAACTAAGTAGATAATGGCAAGTCGGGGTCGTCCACGAAGAAGAGGAATTTTCCTAAGGGTTTGCACATATAAGGGTAAATACTAGACTCTCTCTCTATATATAAGAAAGCATGTAAAATGGGGGGGGGGAGGGGTGTTTGGTTGATTTTCTAAGTTATGAATTGAAAGACAACACAACTATCAAAGTAAACTAATTATGCTATCATGCAACACGCTGCTAAAAGGATGGTAAAATCACAATTAACACCTTGGGGGCAATTGATTCTCACTTCTAAACCTCTTATAGATCATAGAGTTATTCACTCATTCATTCACATTAATTACATATGAGGAATGTTATCACTTCCATTTGAAGATCAACATTTAATTTCTTCCTAGTTAGTAATTTGCAAAGACGTTCAACGACCATTTGCAAACCTTATTGATAAATACTTTGGACAAACAACGCCTAAATGTATTTCATCAATGACATTATATACTAAGAACCATAAATTTGATAACAACTACAAGCATT
>JAULKM010172510.1:0-15580 GCA_032355605.1 Rubia tinctorum | reverse complement strand
AAAGCCATCTATTTTTCCAGTTTGCAAGTTTATGCTCAAATTTATCCAGTAATGGACTGAAGTATTCATTTTTAATTCTGCCTTGGAAGATAGGTGTACCTAAGTATGTCATTGGGGTTTTTGCTAAGTTCATTCCTAAGATTCTTTTAATTATTAGTATTCTAAAGTTAGACATTCCCTTGTTAATGAAAAATTCACACTTTTGATAATTGATTTGCTATCCTGATGCCACTTCATATGCTTTTAGGAATTTTTTAAGGTTTTTCAGGTTTGAAGCATTTGCAGTGGTGAAGAGGGCAGTATCATCAGCATACATTATATGGGTTGATTGTACTAGATTATGTGGAATTTGATAAGACCTGATATTCCCATATTAACTACATGTCGAATAGTTCTAGAGAATGATTCAGTTAGAATGTTGTATAAAAAAGGTGATATTGGATCACCTTGCTTAATCCCTCTTGATGATTTAAAGTAACCCACAACACATCCATTAATCATAATTGAAAACTAAGAAGCACTGATGTTTAACATAATGAGATAAACATATATGCCACTGGAACCAAATTTGTGGAGAACAGAGTTAAGGAAACCCCAAGAAACCCTGTCAAAAGCTTTGTGCATGTCTAAATTATTATGTTAGGGTCTTTATTTTTCTTGCCAAGAAATCTAAAAAAATCTCTGCATGTAGATTATGTTATCTAAAATCTCTCTACCTTGCATAAATGCAGATTGCTCATCCGAAATGATCTTATCCATTTTTTATTTTAGTATTTCCATCATTATTTTTGAAAAAAATATTTGTAAAATTAGATAGACTGATGGGCCTATAGTCTGAGAAAGTAGATGGATTTTTCCTTCTAGGGATAAAGGTTATCCATGTAGAAGCAATGCTTTTTGGTATTCTGGTAACCACCATAATATGATTATAGGCTTTGAGGAGATCATTTTTAATTATATCCCAATTGGTGAAGAAAACCTCATTAAACCCATCCGGACCAGCAGCACTATGTTTTGCTAATCCAAAAACTACCTTTTTAAAATTCACTCTCAGATATTAGTTGGATTAGTTCTAGGTTATCCTGTTCATCAATTATTGTTGGGATGTTATTAAGGAAAATTTTACAATACTCACCAAAGATGTCATTATTAGGTTCTGTTAATAAGTTTTGGAAGAAATTAACCCTTCTTTTTGAATCTCTAAAGAATCTGTAGTCCAGTTTCCATCCATTTTTTAATCTTGTTAATACTAAGATTTGCTACCTTTTTACTGCAAGTTTTATGAAAATAGGCAGTGTTAGAATCTCCCTCCCGAAGCCATTTAATTCTAGATTTTTGCCTCCAATATAGCTCATGTTCTCTAGTTGCCCTAGTAAGCCTAGCAGTTTGTTTCTTCAGTTCTAAGAATGCTTTTTCTATAGGGGATTTTTGATATTCCGCTTCAGCTAAACCCACTTCAATCTCTGCCTGTTTTAAATTTAGAAATATGTCTCCAAAGTTACTTTTATTCCATTCCTTGATTCTGATTTAAAGTTTTTAAAGTCTATTTATTAGAACTGTTAGTGGTGTATCAGCAGCAGGTTTTTCCCAATCTTCCTTAATAACCTCCATAAAATCTAGCCTAGTAGACCACATGTCTTGGAACCTAAAAGATTTTGGGTGAGAAATCTGATCATTAAATATGGTTAGCAACATTGGTGAATGGTCTGAGCCTGCTCTATTTAGGGTTTGTAAAGAGGAGTTGGGGAATAGTTTTAGCCAGTCCTGATTAGCCAAACCTCTATCAAGTTTCTTAAATAGAGGATCTGTAAGCCTATTGTTTGACCATGTGAAAGGGGAGCCTACAGTTTGTATTTCTAAAAGGTGTAAATCATTTATGAAGTTATTGAAGTCAGAAATACTGCCTTGTGGTGGGATTCTCATGCCTTTATATTCACTTAAATCTTTAATGGTATGAAAGTCACCTATGTAAATGGTTGGGGCTGCTTGTAAACTCTGTAAGTCAGACCATAAAGCCTTCCTGAGATCTCTAGTCTGTAGAGCATATACTATTGCTGCTGTCCATGTTTCTTGAGAAGTATTATCCATGATAGTGTAACCTAGAAACTGCTGGTTGTGTTATGTTAGTTATACTAAGTTTTTTATTCCACATTAACCATTTTTTTCACAGGCCTTGTAATTCCTAAAACCTAGGGTCATACTAAGATTTGTAATTGCTGAGTTAGGGTGCATTGGTTCTATTAAACCTATCATATCAATCTTATGGATTCTAATAAGATTATTAAGTCTGTGGAATGCTGTTCCATATCCTCTTATGTTCCAGATTAGTACATTAGCTATGTTTTTGTGTTTAATCATTGGAATTTCTACTTCTAAGAGATGACCTAAGGATCATATTGATCCCCGTAAAATAGTTTTTCTTTTGCTTTTTTCTTGTTTCATTTATTGTATCTCCTTTAAAAACATTTGTGACAGCATCATGGAACATAATATTAGCTTCATTACCATCATCTTTTGAATGAAATTCCTCCTCAGAAATACATGGAGAGTCATTTTGCATACTATGATCAGAGAAAAGGGCAGATAGAACCTGAGATTTTGCTGATCCACTGTTACCTGCAGACAGAGAATGTGCTGATCTTGATATAGAGTGGCTTGATGATTTATTCGATCCTTGGTCCTCTCTTGTGTTGAGCTACAGAAATTGGTACATGTTACCCTGTGAATATGACAGTGAATTAGCTGGGAAAGGTTTATTTTTGTTTGGTGTAGAAATGAAGAGATAAGAGTTTGAGGTAGTGCTGTGAATCATCAAATCATCTCTTGCAAATAGAAGGCTAGATTTGACTGTCATCTCTTGAATTAACCCCTTTCTTCTTCAGTAATGTATCTCGGATCCCTTTGGTGAAGTTGATGTGCAACATGAATAGGCTCAGAGCCTTGAGCAGGCTGAGATGGCTCACTGAGGACCTCAGGGGGGTGATTTTGAATTTGATTGTGAGGGATTGAAGAGGTTGCTTTCTGTGTAAGGAGAAGTCTTGGGATCCCTGTTGGCTGTAGGGGGAATTTTCCAATGTCAGCCTCTTTCTGCTTTTGAGCTACAGTTAGACCAGATGTGTGCGCTACCAGCCTTGAATCTGTTTCAAACCCTGTCTCTTTTGTAACTCTTCTCCATTCCATACCAGTTGGAACCGTGTTATAGTTTTGTGAGGCTGCCTTTTCCATGTAAGTGGTCTTGATCCTTGTTGATTTTCGACATTGCTCAGAGCTATGTCTTATCAGGCAGCAATTAGAACAATATGATGGCCTCCACTCATATTGGACTCTACACCAATTACTATCATTTTCAGAACCAAGTCTAATTCTATCTGGGTGTTTCTGGTTCAAATCAAGTTAGACACAAAATCTAATGACTGAAGGTCTAGAGAATTCTTGGGTAGGCTTATCTTCTACCATAGGAACTCCAAACTGTTCCATAAGGATCTTAGTGGCTTCCTTGGTAAAATAGAAAACTGGGGGTGGGGTTAAGTATAGAAATCCATTCAGGGGAAACAGGAGCATCCTTATTGGGGGAAAATGATGGAGTCCATTTCCTAAATCTGATAATTGTCTCCTGAACCCTAATGCTACCTTTCATCCAACGCTAGTTAAAGTCTTCCTCAATAGCAAACCTAATCAGAATGTGCCTATTATCCAGAAGACCGACCCTTACCTCCCCTTTAAATCCCAAATTATGGAAATAGCGGCGGATGGATACCATACCAGGTTTTCCGAATCCAAGTTTACCAATTAAGCAGAGCTTTAGCGGCTCTGATAGCCTCTGAACAACTTCTTCGGAGAACAAACACACTTTTTCATCTTCAAAAGTGGTCCTGTGAATTGAGATTGAGCAGGTGTAGGATTTAGAGGGCGGTGTGGCTTGCAGAACAAGGGCATAAGTGGGTGGCGGGCAACCTCCTGAAGGAGGAGCCGCCATAGCTGTCGGAGGGTTGAAAGAATTTCGATGAATTTGTGACCGTTGGAGATTGTAACAGTTAGAAGGAGGTTATTTGTTACTGTGTTAGTAGTCAGAGTGAAGAGAGAAGAGAGAAGCGAGAGCAAATTTTTAGAGAGAGAAAGTAGTCAGGATGAACATAGCCTCCCTCACATACATATATTGAATTACCCCTTAATTATTGCACACCGTTCGAGACCAATGTTTGACCCTTAATATGTTTAACTACGTATAATAACGGTAAATAAAAGTTACTTTTTAGAAACTACCTGTTGCGAAGATTTTAACATATTACATATGATAATATTATTTCTTACATATTTATTCAAATATGCGTTAAAACTTTAATGCAGAATTGTGCCATAAAGTTAGGCTGCAAAATAAACAGGGACAAAGGGAGAGGGAGTAGTAAGATTCCATGAACTTCATACACTCATTCTAATTTTTTCTTTCTAAATTCAATTTCATCCACTAACCTCATTAACCTAAATCCAAACACTTAAAATTATGATGACGTATCCAACGAAACGGAAGGAGCCGTGGAATTTCAAAATGTATGGGAAATGAAAGTGGGAATAAGGCCGTCACGTTGCATGGGTACAATCCATTACGCTCACAATCTCGGCGGGTTCTGGGTTTTGCTGTAAGTTGGTAAAGTTGTGATCTTTACCATGTTCTTGATGTGAATTTTGATATGGGGTCCAAGATTTGGTAGATATTTTTCGTCTTTTTTTTTATTGAATTGCTTTTCTGTTAATTCATTGTTGTTGGGGCTCATGACAGGGACAGGGTTTGACCTATACATGGTTGAATAAATTATTATTTTTATAATTGTAGTGGAGGACAACGACTAATTGGGGCGGTTTGGGTATAAGTAATTAAGATGAACTCACAAGCATAATCATCCCCTGTAAGTATGGAAAACTTGATGGGTCTGCTCAGAATTCGAGTCAAAAGGGGCATCAATCTTGCTGTTCGTGATGTCCGTACTAGCGATCCCTATGTCGTTGTCAAGATGGGAAAACAGGTTTGTTCCGCATCCTATGTTGCTGTCTGATCTTTAGGGGTGTTTTTTCGCTTTTATTCATTTGTGCGTTATGGATGACTCTACTTAGTGGGATGAAGGCGTCGTCGTAGTTGTCGTTGATCGTGTTCTTGATGAGGTGTTTTCTGGGATGGACTTGGAATTTTTGTTTTGAGTGTATTCATGGAATGCGGAGTTTTGTAGAACTAGTCTAAAACTTTGGTGTTCATTTTGTTGCTATATTATGTGGAGTTGATTGGGTCAATTTGTGTGTACTTAGTGATAATCATCCATGGAATGATGTGTTTTCGTGTTGTTATTGTTCGCTAATGGGCCGGATTTGTGCTTGATCGATACTACTGTTGAACATCCACAACTTTGGCTTTAGTGTTTGTGGAAATGAACCTCAATTCAGTTCCAGCTTGATGCATTGGAGTCTGGTTTGTCTAGTTGTTATTATAGTCAAAACCAATTCCAGATGGATATAGGGAATGCATTTAACTGAAAGATGTGCTCTTGATTGACCTCAAGTAAGTAACGATAGAGCTTCATTAGAATGGCTACAGAACAAACATGTAGTAGGCTTTTGGTTAAGGATATCTTTGATCATCAATTGTGAAAGGAAGCAGCTTTAATTCTCCCCTTGTTTGATGCATCACACACTGCACATCTTAACGCATTACACTTGTGAAAGGAAGCAGCTTTTAGATGAACATGAAATGCTGTATTTCTTATGAAATGAAAAAGACTTTCTCTTAAGTAGGTTCTTGCTTGGCTATCTGATGATTATTTCTTATTTACTTCAATTCCTGATGCTGGTGGATAAATGTTGGCATTGGCTGCAGAAACTGAAGACTCGTGTCGTACATAAGAATGTCAATCCAGAGTGGAACGAAGACCTAACTCTTACAGTTACTGACACGATGGATAAAGTTAAACTGGTAAGCTTTGTTTCTTTACTTGTAAGTGTATAGCAAGGAACTAGAAGAGGAGGTGTTGACAAAATTAGCTACTGATGCCCCCTTGGAAGTCAAAACTTATCAAACCTTTTTACCGCAAGGGCTGTAACTTACTAGTGTGATTATCCTTTCATTAAGTTCCACTTAAAGAGTCCTGTATCTGTAACTAGTTTTGGTTTAGCATTAGAAACTGGACATTGCACTAGCTTATCATCTAATACACCTAACATATCCAATGAAATGCTGGATTCAAGTAACATCGTCTCTTGATTTGGTACCGATAATGAATTGGGGTTGATCTTTGGTGGTCGGTTTCATTTCAGACGGTTTATGATCACGACATGTTGAGCATGGATGACAAAATGGGAGATGCAGAATTCGAGATGAAAACGTTTGTGGAAGCTGTTAGAATGAAACTGGAAGGCCTCCCAGACGGCACCATAGTCACCCGGTGCCCTTCGTCAAGAACAAACTGCCTGTCGGAAGAGAGTTGTGTGGTATTCAGAGAGGGTAAGATCATTCAGGATATGTGCCTGAGATTGAGAAATGTCGAATGTGGCGAAATCGAAATCCAACTTCAGTGGATCGACCTTCCTGGATCTAGAGGACTTTAGGCATACTGGATCTCACAAGGATGCTTCATGCTATTGTTTCTGTTTCTATTGTTCAGTACCCAAGTAGTGTTGTGTAATAGCTCAGTATACTATTATACTTGACGATTTTCCTTGCTGTTTAAATGGGATCTGGTTCTGTCCTGTATCCGAAGAATGAATCTCTATATGATTCCAATACTTTTCACTCTTTATCTTTTTTAGTGGATGAACTGATCATTTGATTCCACTGCTTTTGCTGCTGCTTCTCTTCGCCAGAATTGGCTTCTTTCTTCTTAGGCCCGATCAGTTTATTTCTCTAATTTTCAGTTGTGTCAAGTAAAAATAACTCAAGTTCAACAATTTTCGGTTCATCTCACCAAAATCAGTTTAATTCATCGAAAATAAGAATAATTTAGTAATTAGATCGGTCTAGAAGGTGAGAAAAATGAAAGTTGTCTCAAACCTCCAATTTAATTAGTAATCGTATGGGGATCTCATTTATTAAAAATAATTTACCATACATAAAAAGTGTAACTGCATGACACGGTTAGCTACTTCGACAATCTTCTTTTCCACATTGTTCTCACGCACGCGTAGAATGCAAAGGCCGATATCGACAAACAAAGAAACAAGAGTTTCTAATCAAAATTGCTTATATGCGAGGCCTTTTTTTCTTCATATTTTGCCTCAGACTGTTAAATTTTAGGACCCGCCCTGCAGCAATTCGGTTCAACAAAAATAAATTCAATCCTGTCGAATTTTTAAAATTTAGCTTATAGTCGTTATTACTATAGTAACATAATCACTGTTATAGTTATGCCAATATTGCACAGCACAATAGGATAAAAAAACATTTTGGGTATGAAATAAGGTACTTTTCCCTCTAAATAGCTGGGCACTCCAATTTTCACAGGGAGGATGAAAGATATTTACTTTCAGCCACTGAAAGAAATTTTCGATTCCAAACTGAAGAATTGGAAGAATAAATTCTTTTGGGGTGAATCTATAAAATAAATTGAAAAAAAATGGAGAGGTATTTGTTTTCCTAAAATAGAGAATGGATTGGGATTTAGAGATTTAAATACCATTATTAAAACCATCTCTTGCAAGCTCAGATCGGACAAGCTCCCTGGACTCAATTTATATGGTCATTACCTCTCTCTCACAGGAAATCTCACACTGGGAAAAGGATAACCCAAACTAACCCTACAACTCCAGGATCACTCTGGGTTGGGGAACTTGTAGTTTGATGTACTCAAACTAGACAGGGCAAGGAAACTTAGACACACACGACACCACTTTAGCTACACAACTTAAGGATCTTTGTCGCTGATTTCATAGAGGACAAGCATAATTTACTTCCTTTGTTTGCAACAATATATATATCATGTACGAGTCTGGTCTATTTTGCAGATGCAAAGAACTCCAATCACAGGAATGACAGGCTCATATGGAAGCCAAGCAAAAATGGCTCCTTCACTTTCGTTTTTGCTTACCAACTGCTTAGAAGACATAATCCTTATGTGTCTGCTTTGGAAAAGGTATGAAAACCAAGAATGCAACCCAAAATTTCAATATTTATTTCGAGACTCATGAATGGTTTTCTGAATTTTGATGATGTGCTTGAAACTATGGGTATTAGTTTAGCTTCTTTTCGCAATTCTAGAGATACTCTGAAACACTTTTTCAATGAATGTCTATTCTAAGCTGATATGGAGACAAGTACATATCTGGTTGTACATACCATGTATTAATTTTCAAAACTTATGGGATACATTATCTTTTGATTGGTCTTATACTAGCAGGACAAAGTTGCACTCTAGTTTAATTCAAATTTTATCATCCGTCACATGTTAGTATTTATAGAAGGTGAGAAATAGGGTTTTATATGAAAATCAAGCCCTTAATGTCTCTTTTGTACTCAAGTAAAATAGGTGAAACAATTGTCTTTTGATTCCTCAAGAAACCTTGCTTTTCAGATAAATCAATGGACTCGGACTAGAGTTTGATTGGATTGATGTCTAAAGCTAAAAGAAAAGTTAAACCAAACATTGTCAATGTCTTATGGCAGAAACCAAACGCAGGTATTAAAATGAATGTTGATGCTTCTTGGAAGGGTAATAAAACAGGGATAGCTGTGATAGTTAGGAATTCTCTTGGTACATTCTTATTTGCTAAAACTATAATCACTGATGCTTTATCCCCTTTACATGCTGAATCGCTCACCATTAATTTGGCAAGTACAATGACTAGATGAGTCGTTCGGTCATTATACCATCAAAACTGATTGTTTGCAAGCTGTAAATTGCATTGCAGAACCCTTTTCAGCACCTTGGGTAATTTTTGACATGGTGGAAACACTGGCCAGTAGGGTGTACCAATTTACAATGCATAACATCTCTAGAGAAGCTAATAGACCTGCAGATACTTTGGCAAAATTTGCTCTCATAAATAACTTAGCTTCTTCATACAGTTTGATTAATTCCTTGCCTTGTTTGGTGAAGGCTTTAAAACATATGGACATTATACCATGTATCAGAATATGTGGTTGAATGGATGCTAGTCTCAAATTTCTCTCCTTTTTCTATCCGAAGATCAGTCCCAATCGTACAAATTAGGCAAGTAACAAAGCTGGGAACAAACATTGAGGGAAGCAAAATCCCTGAAGCACGGTTGGGAACCAAGATTGAGGGAAACAAAATCCCTACGGCACGGAGTACCACTGATACACAGCTGCATATTTCGGCTACAAACTCATATTTTTGGATGAATCTCTTCTTCACTGAATGAAGATTACCAAGCACAACTTTTGCATTACATATAAGGATGCAATCCTAGATGAAATACAATTATTCACTATTTTGTAATCACGAAATATTTGTTTACTGAACAAGCTTTGTTTGGTAAGCAAATCTTTCAAATAACTCTTATAAAATATTTAAGTTGATTATTGATGGACTGGGAACCCGAATAAACTCCCCCCACTTTAGTGAGGTTATAGTTATTATCCTTTAACACACTATGAAAAGGATTTAATACTTTTGTATGGTCTCATTTTGTTATCAACCGGGCACTTAATGACTTTTCATCCATAACGCACTATAACAAGAATTTTAAGCCTTGTGTAGTCTCATTTTGTTATCATCAAGGAGAACTAATGACTTTTTATATATCTGACTATCCCCCTTAGACAAAATGATGTCCCAAAATACACTATAATAAGGATTTAATACTTTTGTATCTTCTCATTTTGTTATCAGTCGGGGACCTTAATGACTTATATATATATATATATATGATAATAATTTTTTATAATTCTGGCTATCCCATTTGTCAAAATAGCGCCGTTTAGCTTTATTTATCCCAAAACACATTATGATAAGAGCAAATTCAACAAATTCTACATAATATAGATTTTGGTTATATTTGGAGATTATTCACAAGTTCTTAGCTTCAACAAAGTGTGCATTTCATTCTCTAAAATAGAGACGGTGAAGAAGTAGAGTATAATACTTTTTATATCGGTAGAGAGAGAATGGAGTATTTGGGGAATTGAAAATTTAATGCTAACATCATCAATCACCTTCATTTAAGAGTTTTTTCCTTATTTAGAGAATAAAAATTCAATACACTACCAAATTAACAAGGAAAATTAAATGTCATTTCCTTCTAAATGGAAATTATATGGAGAGAAATTAAATTCATATATTTATCAGGAGAAAGTTGAATTGAGAGAATAAATACTTCAAGCTAACAAATTAGGTTACTGAATTAAAATCCAAAAACAACAATATTAAAAAGTATCATTAATAAAAGATGATATTTTTGTCTAACAATTATAAATCATCTTCATTTAAATGTCGCTTTCGGTAAAATGGAGAAGTGGTTGGAGTTTATTCATAAAATGATAAAGAATATAATTTTCATTCTCTATTTTAAAGAAAATTTTAGAAAAGTTGTTGGACTTGCTCTTATATTACAACTTACAAGTGCATCCCATACATGTTGAAACATGCGCCTTATTTTAACACAAAATTATCATCTTCACATAGTCTACCGTAAAAAAAACCAAAGCAACAATAATATTAAAAAGTATCATTAATACAAGAGAGATATTTTTGTCTAATCATTATAAATCATCAGATATTTTATCGGAATAGTGGTTTAAGTGGCACATTTTTATTGTCGGTTAAGGAGTTCTTTAAAGTTTGAGTGGTACACTTTGTTATTGGTCAAGAAATTAGACACTTCAAAAAAATAGAGCCCAAAATAGAACTTATGAAAGAACTGGAAGCATCAGTGGCTAAACTAGACCACATTTTCAGGAGGGGCAGGGCGAGGCAGGGCAGTGCAGGGTTGGGGCGGGGCTGGGCGAGGTTGGGGCGGGGCTGGACTAGGAGGGGCGGGGCAGAGTTGGGCTTAATATATACCTCTCAGTCACCGGAGTTTGGGGACGGCCGCCCCAGCTCGCCCCCTAGTTCCGCCGTTGGAAGCATGAAAGTATTTTCCCGATATTTTAATTGTTTGTCTCTCTTATCCTTCCCCGGGAGTTGAGAAAAGATGTTGATTTTAATTATGTGAAGATCACACACATATACAACGTACACGATAATAATGAATTCCTAATTAATGGGTATATAGGTATGAAATATACATCCTAATTTGATTGCTAATTTAAACTGAGGAAGTAGATACACTCTAACACACACACACCACCCACAATATCATGATCGATAACAATACCGCACCTTGTCGCACAAAGTGAGATGTAACGAGTTACTTTTTGTAAGTCAAACTTGCTAAATTTTTAACCCCAAATATAACCATACTTACTTGAGTAAGTGTCGATATAACCATCAGATAATTTTTACTACAAAAATAACCCTAACAAGTAAATGAAAGTGAAAATATAATCTAAGACATTGTTTCCGGAATTGACTTTCTATTTCTAGTGTTGACTCATTAGAAAATGACTAAAATACCCTTTGACCTAAAAACAAAAAAGTGTGTGAACAGTTATACCCATACCACCAACACCGCTCCGTTTGGGCCACCACCATCACCGTCACCATCGTCGTCGCCGTGCTAGAAGACAAATTAAAGTCTCCACCCAGCCAACACCTCCTTGGCTCTAACACCCCACCCACTACTTTCTCGCCCCGCCAAGAAATATCCCACCTACCACCTTTGCGTCCCTAACACCCCACCCACCACCTTTCCTCCCCGTCGGACGGAGCCTTCACCGCTTGGCCCTAACACCCACCATTGTCACCTCAATTCACATCAAATTGTTCAAACTCCCGCCATCTTCACTGCAATTTGGAGCCTTCACCGCTCGACACGAACACCCACCATCTTCACCACGTTGACGACTGGTGAACCAACAGAGAACCAATGTGCCGGAGACTTCGAACTCGAGCGAACAACGCGCCGAAGAACCAATGGAGCAGCGGTTTGATGTCGGAGAACCAACGGGAAATTGGAGAAGAAGAAACACCAGCAGATTATGTGTGTAGCGGTGGGTGTAAGATGATGAAGAAGAAGAAACACTTGTGGGCGTTAGGAGGGTTAGTGTCAGGATTTAGGAAAAGAAGAAACATTAGGGGTAAAACATTAAATTAACCATTTTCATTTTTTTAATAGAGGTGTAAAATCAATGTTTCATCCAATTCCGGCCTAAATTTGCTTGAATGAGTATGTTTGTATTTTCACTTACTATCTAGGTTTATATTTTCATTTTCAATTATCAAATGGTTATATTAGCATTTATGTGATTAGTTAGGGTTATAAAAAGGAAGCTTTTGACTATAACAATTCTTCAAAATTATATTCAACAATTTAAAGAGCAACTAGTTCTATGAGATTTAAAGAGCTTTAAGTAGCTTAGTTTGGACAGTTGAGAGTATGAAAATAGTTTGCAAATGGTTTGTTTCGAAACTAAAATTGTTTGTTTTCGGTAGGTAGCAATCAAGATACTTGGAAGATATACCTGGAGATCTCAATTGATAAGAAATTCTTTTTGTGAAAATGATGTTAATCTTTTTAGATGAGTATGTTAATGTGGGTTGTTATCATATTTATCCTCAGGTAGCACTAAAAGGTTGAATCTTGAATGTTGATTATTATTGATTAAATCTAATAAATGCTTTGTTTGGTTAAATGACTAGGCATTTGGTAGAATGCTTGTACTTGTTATAAAATCTATGGTTCTTGGTGTATGATGTCATTGATGAAATACTTATAGACATTGATTGTCTAAAGTGGTCATTAATGAGGTTTGCAACTAGTCGTTATTCGCTTTTGTGAATTACTATTAAGAAGAAAGGAATGTTCATCTTCAAAATGGAAGTGAAAGCATTCACAATGGGTAATGAATGTGATGGAATGAGTGAATGTTTCTATGATTTATAAGAGATTTGGAAGCAGGAATCAATTGACCCCAAGGCTTTGCCATTGTTGATTTTTTCATCTTTTAATAGTTTGTTGCATGATTAACATAATTACCTTTGATTTCTAATTGTATTGTCTTTACTTTGAAATTTTAGGAAAACCAACCAAACCCCCTCACTTTACTTGCTCACACATATATAGGCTATTATCCACCTTATATGCATTAACCCTTAGAAAAATCTCTCTTCTTCGTGAACGACCCCAATTTGCCACTATCTATTTAGTTATATTTAGGAAGCATTCTAGGCTATAAATTATCAATTTGAGAGGTATGACGACAACCTCCCAAATTTCTCCCCCTACTGATTTTGATCCTTGGTGATGATTGACTACCCCTTCTCCCAATTTTGATCTCACGAATTATGATCCTTTGTGATATTCAGGCTACCATCTCCCCCTACGGATTTTGAAACTTGGTAATGATACTGCATCATTTACTCTTAGTGCTTAGACGATGATAACCGCATCTTTCCTTCAAATCGTTGATGCCTTCGACTTGTGAAACATGTGTTGCCTTTTAAATGTGAATAATAAAGAAGCCTTCTAGTTGCCTGGAAAAACCATTTTGAATTATGCTTTTGTTGTGTTTTAATACTGCATGCTGGAACTTTTTCATGCATGTTTGATCTTCACTGTTAAAATATACAGAACCGGCTTTCAGAACTATAATTTGATTTGAACTTTGTTTGCTTGTGAATTTGTTGCGCTATGTTACAGAATGTTGAACCTAGTATAGCATGCTTGATCTTTCCTTTTAAATATTGGAAGCAATTTTCAAAACTACAAACCACTATGACATGTGTATGATTTTCCCTTCCCACAACTGTACGTTTTTATGTGTATTGTATAGAGCAAATGACTTTTGTGGCCCTCAAACTATACCTATCGTTCACCTTTGACCCTCCACTTCTTTTTCCCATACTTTAGGCCCCGAAACTAACAAAACAGGTGAACTGTTACCATTCCATCAGATCAAATCGTCAAAATTGACATTTTTTAATTTTCCTTTTCATTTGATTTTCCTTTCCTTTAATTTTATTTTAATTTTCCTTTCCTTTTTATTTTTATTTTTCCTTTTCATTTTATTCGGCCTTTTCTAGAACACTTCCGTCGGAATCCTTATTCCTCCACCGACCACCACCGCCGACCACCTTCTCCGCCGCCACTCTTCAGCCACCCCTTATTCCTTTTCCCCCCTTTCCCTTCCCCCTTCCCCGACACCACCCTTCCTTCCCCCATTCCGTTGCCACCGTTCAATCGTCGGGAAACACCAGCTCCACTGGGAAACCCTAAACCTGCAGCGGATGCGCCAAAGACGACATCCTCCCAGCCTCTCTTCCTCTCAACAATCACAATCTCTATCAGCATAACCACCACACGGCGCTGCCTCAATCTCCCACCACCACCATACGCCGCCGCCTCAATCTCCCACCACAGCGTTGTTTGTTGTTCGTCATTCTTCGACGGCGCTACCTCAAACCCTGGGTTATAAGGCTCAAAGAACCCATCCACCGCGATCTTGAAATAATTCCAAACCTAACATTTGGATCTCTTCTTCGTGATCCTCCGCCACGAGCTAGAATTGAATCTTCTCTATATCTTCAACTGGAATTGGAGCTACAGAGGGCGGGAACTTTCCGTCGGTGTTGGGAAAGAGGAATATGTGGTGGGGGCGACAGGAACTCGCAGGAAAGGGGAAAGGGGGAAGGGGGAAAAGAAAAGAAAAGAAGAAAAAATGGAAAATACTCTTTTAACCTAAAAAAAATCACGTGACATGCACGTGTAAGTCATTGGCAGGATTTAACGATTTAAATGGACGGAAGTACCACAAGTTGTCAGTTCTGTTAGTTCAAGGGGCTAAAATATGGGGGGAAAGTGGAAGGCCAAAGGTGAACGATGGGTATAATTAGAGGGCTACACAAGTCATTTTCTCTATTGTATAAGTATAAAAAATGTGCATTGTAATACTATTATTTTTTTCATATAATTTTTATATAGTATCCACAATTAAATTATGATAATACACAATCTCATACAACATAATGCACCTCCCTACCATATAAAAATGAAATGCATTAAATATCTCATGGGATACAATGCTCATCAATACGATAAAATTTGCCACGAAGTTATATAGAGAATTAATGATACAGTTTGAATAAATAATATCTTTACCATAATTTAGCATTATGGCAAAACATAACTAAACCTATAAATCATTAAATAATTATGTGAACATTATAAATAACTAAATAGTTATGTGAACATAATAGCTGCCAGCACCTAAACAAAACCCTACCAGCTACCAACGCCTCACAACTACTTGTGCTGTCCGTATTTGCTTCTTATTTCCGCCCCAAGAAGATCATGTACTCTACAAGAAATAACACATTTTACCTCGATTTTATAGTGGTTTTTACCTCGATTTTTAGTCATAAAAAGACCGAGGTATATGTGGAGATATAAAGGAGAAAATTGCTTTTATAACCCTACCTAATTGACATAAGTGTCAATATAACCTTTTGATAATTGAAAGTGCAGATATAACCCTACCTAGTTG
>JAULKM010172501.1:0-15582 GCA_032355605.1 Rubia tinctorum | reverse complement strand
CAGCTATGTCCTTCTTCATGTTGTCCCAACAGTACTTCCGTTTCAAGTCCCGGTACATTTTGGTCTCCCCTGGGTGTACTGTATATTTGGACATGTGGGCTTCCTCCAACACTCTTTGTTTGATCTCAGAATTTTGAGGTAAGTAAAACCTGCCTCTACAGGTCAGCACTCTGTCACCGTCCACTTAAAAGCCCAGTAACTTCCCTTCAGTAGCAAGTTTCCTCTTCTCATCAGATTCTTGAGCCGTTTTAATCTATGTGGGTAAAAAAGACTGCACCCTTAGATTGGAGAACATGAGCCGGTCAGGTTTAACCTCGCAGTCCCAACTCCCTGCCTGGGATAACATCTCAGTCTCCCTCATCTTGCTATGCACCCAAATTTTCTTCCGGCTCAATGCATCTGCCACCACATTCGCCTTGTCAGGATGATAATTGATCATGCAGTCGTTGTCTCCCAAAAACTCTATCCACCTACATTGGAGCATATTCAGGTCCTTTTGAGAAAATAAGCACTTCAAGTTCTTAAGATCTGACATTACTTCAAACGTGACTCCATATAAGTAGTGTCGCCATTTCTTCAAAGCAAACACTACCTCGGAGAGTTCAAGGTCATGGGTGGGATAATTCTTCTCATAAGTTTTCCACTTACGAGAAGCATAAGAAATCACGTGGCCCTTTTCCATCAGTACACCTCCTAGACTATCTCTTGAAGCATTAGTATACAATATAAATCCATCTTTTCCCTCTGGTAGCGCAAGAACTGGGGCAGTGGTCTAGCGTTTCTTCAGTTCTTGGAAACTCGCTTCCGTCTTGTCATTCCATTCATAATTGACTTACTTTTGAGTTAGATGAAACAAAAGAGACTCTAGTTTAGAGAAGTCTCTGACAAAGTGTCTATAGTATCCCGCCAGTCCTAGAAAACTTTGAATTTTCGTACTATTGGTCAGTACCTTCCAATTTAGGATGGTTTTAGACCTTAGAGGGGTCCACTGATATCCCTTCCTTACTAATCATGTGCCCCCAAAAAATTTACTTGGTTTAGCCAGAATTCACATTTGCTAAACTTGGTGTGCAACTTATATTCCTTAAGTAGTTGTAAAACTTCCTTAGGTGTACCTCATTCTCCGGATGGGATTTAGAATATACCAGGATGTCATCGATGAAGATGACGACAAACTCGTCTAGGTGGGGCCAAAATATACTATGCATAAGATCTATGAAAGCGGCTGGCGCATTGGTCACTCCAAATGGCATTACCAGGAATTCCTAATGACTATATAGAGTGTTGAAATCCGTCCTGGGCACGTCATCCCTCTTCACCCAGCAACTGGTAGTACCGTTGTTGCGAGTCTAGTTTGGAAAATACGACTGCTCCTTGGAGCTGATCGAACAACTCCTCAATAATGGGAAGGTGGTACTTATTCTTAGCTGTCACATTATTTATGCCTCGATAATCGATACATATCCGCAGAGATCACTCTTTCTTCTTAACAAACAACACTGGGGCTCCCTGGGGGGGGTACTTGGTTGGATGAAATCCCGATTTCACACATTCTCGAGTTGTATTTTAAACTCTAGAAGTTCTAGCAGTGCCATACGATAAGGGGTTCAAGATATAGGCGCAGCTCCTGGAACCAACTTAATTGTAAACCAGTTTCCCTTTCCGGAGGCAAACTTACAAGTTCCTCCGAAAATACCTCAGGGAAGTCCCAAACTACCTTTATATCTTCTCCCTTCAACTGGTCTGCTGGTTCATTCATGATATAAGCCAATATTCCAGTTGCCCCCTCTAACTGAAATATGGAAAATCTCACCTTCCGGTCATTAGTATATCCCAGGGCGCGGAAGGTCCGAGTCATTTTTTCGATCCATTTTTCAGCGACTTCATCATCTAGGCCGCCGTTGAACCTAGGGGGATAAAACTTCTGAAATTGCTCCAAGGCCACATCCCTGTCTCAGGCTTTGACTTTGAACCCTAGAAGGGGATCGGATTTGGTTCTCCCTTTCAATCATGCCGCTCAGTATATCAGTCACTTAACTGGCGAACAACTCCATCCCATTAGGTAGAAGGTTTTGTTCAGTTAATGGGTTTGAGCTTCTATCTTGTTCTCCTTCCATTGGTTCCTACACGAACTAAGGTTAAATTTTGGCCTAATCACATTGTACTGGTCATTAAATATTCGCGAAGATACATATTATTATTCTCATTTTATTGCCATGTTTTTGGGGTTTTAAGCTTTATTATCATTATTATTATTTAGATACCTTTCAATATAAATTGAGAACCTGATTTAAACTCTGAGCTGGTCATACCCAAGCGATTCAAAGGTTTTCTCAATTCAAATAAAAAGGTCACTTTTTAGTTTTATTTATTTTTGTTTCGATATAATATTTTAATTCGATAATCTCTGATGGAATAGTTTTGATACAATGTCTTTTCTTTTTTTTCTTCATTTTCCCCCCTTTTTCCCCCTTGCTTGAATAGTATTATTCTATATTTAAAAACATTTAAAGGTTCTTCCTAGGAAATAAATATTAATACTTTTACTCTCATGTCACTATCCCTTAATAAACTCCCTCAGTCCTTACCCAATATCACTTCTTATATTTCTGTTGTCAACTAACAATGTTAGTTTGGTAGTTTAGGGTTAATTTTAGAGAAAGTTCATGTAGTGTTTATAGTTCATGAAGTTTAAGTTTAGTCTTTTATTAAGGTATGATTTGGTTCCGCCTTTACTTAATTTGGGAAAGCTCTGATACCATATCTGTAACACCCCAGATCCAGGATCCACTTGCTTAACACAAATATTGGGTCGGACTGGGCTTCCTCCCAAGAACCCAACGGATCGGATTACTCAATTGCAGTAACGAGAAAATACAGTTATGCGGAAGAAATTTAGAAAATCCAAAATCTAACTTAATATTACAGTGAAAGTCTTAATACAAACATTAAACAAGAGTTTTAATTAAAGTACAGACAAAATTTCCAAAGGATCCGGTAAGGATCCGTTTTACATTAATATTTTACATAACTGTAATACAGTCCCAAAAGATTCTTAGGTTCACCCAGGATCCTTTCACAAAAGAAGTAAAGGCACCAGTGCACTTCACTCTAACTGTTCAACTACACATGTTAGAGTTGTTTAAACTAGAGTAAGCTTCTTGCTTAGTGATGTTCCATCGTGAATATTTACCGAGTTAAATTTAGTGATCACATAATGAAAATAGCCACAAAGATCCTAGCACATAGAAAAAGGATACAAGTGGGATATGCTAAGACACAGTCAAGTTCCGATATGGCTATTATGACTGGAATCGGGGCATAAACCCTACAGTAGTTCCCGAAGGCTATCACGATCCTGATATCCATATCCGTCAACCACACCCAATATGTTCACTTACGAGCTCGTATCAGTAACAAATGGTTATACTAGTATACTAGAAATGCCACGAGTAGCCGATCTAATAGTATGATCCGGTCAATACCGTTCCCTGTCGATCTAGACGGAACTCCAATCGCGTCGGGGACCCCGATAAACACATACAAGCAGTCAAGTAGCACGCAGTCAAATTTGACACGACAAGATAAAGTACAAGCCGGTCATCCACATATATTCAGTAATTAATTTAATATAGCATCACAAAATTAAGTAGAGTATGATAAAGTACAAGTAGTGCTTAATTATTATGAAACAAAATAATAGTTATGAATAGAGAATAATATCTATAAACATTTCATGCATTATGTAAAATTCTCAAATAACACATTTAAAATTAACAAGCATAAAATAGCATGTAATTATAAAATTTTAATTCAATTCATGCTAGGACGATGAAAACACTCACCGGATTGAACGTAGTTTCAGTGTTTTGAAATTAGCACAATTATGTTATTCCTATCCAAACAACTAAATTTCCCTGTATTTTGTTCGAAAGAAAGAAGGGGGAGGGAAATATTTCTTCATAACAAAGTCTGAAGAATCAATTCCCCAGGTGTATATGGAGGTTGGGCTAATTTCCATTTGGCCAACTCAATTGTTTGGGCACACTGTTCAAAGTTTCAACAAAAAACTGGCTGCATAGCCTTATGCAAACAAAAAAATGGCTGCATGCCATATTTGAAGTTATGATTGTGTCTCTTCACTAGAGCTATCAATCTTTGACCCAAATTTCTGACCCGATCCGTACCGACTCGACCTAACTCAACCCGAACCTGATCCTTACCCGTAAAATGTTGACTCGAACCCGAACCCGACTCAAACCGAACTCAACCCGAAACCCGATTCTGACCTGATAATCTGGGTCCAAACCCAAGCCCAACTCAAGCCAAACTCAACTCGAAACCCGATTATGACCTGATAATTTGGGTTCAAACCCAAACCCGAACCCGACTCGACCCGAATTCAACCCGAAATCCGATTATAACCGGATAATCTGGACATTAACCCAACACGACCGAATCAACTTGAAATCTTATTCTGACCCAAACATGACTCAATCGAAATACGTTTTAACTTGAACCCCATTCAACCTGACCTATAATCAACTTGTAACCGATTCATAATCGACTAGAACAATAACCGATAATTATATTTATCTATGATCAATCTAATTTTTATGGATCAATCTAATTTTTACCCTACTGTAGTAATTTATTTAGTTCAAAAAAATTGGAACTTTGCAGTTGGGCATATATATATGAGTGAACGGAAGGGTCTCAAAAGTCAATACTGATTACTTTTACACAATATTGAAAAATTACACTGTGGGTCAAAATTGTGTTACCCCATAATACATTGCTTCAAAATACATGATTTTTGTTATTCTTGCCTAAATATAAAAATATTAAATAAAAATGTTAGAAAACGCTAGTACATGTTCTAGAGTAGCTAATACCGTAACCCATTTTTCAAAACCTTTTTCTTTCCTATTCTAGCTTTCTTTCTGATTCGACCCGACAAAAAGACTTTGACACTTTCCGACCCGACCCGACCCGACTCGACCAACAGATTTTGACCAGTTTCAACCTGACCCGACCCGAACCCGATCCGACCCTACCAACAGACTTCAACCAGTTTCAACTCGAACTCGTCTCAACCCGATCTGAACCCAACCCGACCCGACCAACAGATTTCGACCCATTTCAACCCGACCCGTTTCAACCCGAATCCGTTTGACCTGAATAACCAAATTGACACCTCTACTCTTCACCATACTATTAGAAGTTAGGATTGTGTCCTGAAAATACATTGGGGTGGGGTTGACCGCGCACCCCATTTGCCACTATTTATTATTATTTTTTTCTTCTTTATTTTATAATTAATTTTAATTATAATGTATACATATTATATATATTTCTTATTTATCCTTATTTATTATTAGTACTCTTTTTCTCACTTTAATGGAGTGAATAATTGTCAATATTTTAGTTTCAATTGAAATTTCAATGTTACGAGATTTTATCACCAAATTTCAACAATAATATAAATATTAATTAATAAATCAAATCTTGTCAATATTTTGATTTCAATTGTAATTCAAATATTATTTGAATTTATTAAAAATCTTAATAATATAGATATTTAATTAACGACTTAATTCATTATTTCTTAATGAATTAGTCTTATTATTCTTTTAAATGTGCGAATTGTATATCTAACTTTCTTCCTAATTTGGCTACTATCATTCATTTCTCCTTTCTCAAAGAATTCTATAAATAAGTCAATATTTTATTATTGCTAATATTATTTACTTATTTATTTATCTCATCTCATTTTATTTTATGTTAGAATATCTTATCGGGTTTGGAGTTATAGCTTAAAATAGTCGAAAAATAGATGAGAGAATATGAATTTCTTCGCTACGGCTTCTTCGCTGCGAGATTCTTCTCAGCGGGCTTCTTCGTAGCGGGCTCCTTCGCTGCAGGCTCATTCGCTGCAGGCTCATTCGCTGCAGACTCCTCCACACCAGGCTTCTTTGTAGCTGGGTTCTTTGCATCCACCTTCTTCGTTGAAAACTCCTTCACTGCAGGCTCATTCACCTTGGGCTCCTCCAGAGCAGGCTTCTTTGTAGCCAACTTCTTTGCAGTGGACTTCTTTGCCGCAGGCTTCTTGGCAGCGGGCTTCTTCGCATCCACCTTCTTCACATCCGGCTTCTTTCCATTCCTATCAGAAACCTTTTGTTTGCCCTTTTCAATTGCATCCACCACTGGAGGAGGGTCTTCAACAAAATTGTCACCTTCAAGAAAATTTTCATCGACAAGTGTAGTTCGAGCAGCAGTAACCTTCTTCCTAATCCCTTACATTTTATAAGTTTTCTTAAATTCAACTACAAAACACAAATAGAAAAAAAACAAAACACTAAATTTAAAACACAAAGTAGAAGTAGAAAAAAAGTCGATAACCAATACCAGGATCAGTTTCGCTTCTCAATTCTTCAATGATAACTTTTATTCCAGCAATTATGGGATCTTCAACCACATTAGTAGAACCTAAAATTTTTAAAATGTTAACTAATAGTAAATAAACATAAATTAATTGCATATACACGTTAACTAATATATTAAAAATTACCGTCAACAACAACATTTCTTTCAATATCTGCTGCACTACCATCAACAACAGCATCCTTCCAGGCTCTAATGTAAATACAAAAACTAACAAGTTAAATAGCAAAATTAACAATTTATACATATGAACTAATAACTCAAAAAAGAAGAAGTTGAAACTCCTAATACTAACCACTTTGTTCAATATTTGCTGAAGGTGGAGGACTAATGATCACAGACTTCTCCACAACTATATCATAAGAATAGTTGATGTAAATTTTAAAGCACAATTTCCAATCTTAACTAACAAGTTAAATAGCAGAACTAGAAATTTATACATAATAACTCAAAAAAGGTTTTAAATCCTAATACTAACCATTTTGTTCAATATTTGTTGAAGGTGGAGGACTAATGATCACATACTTCTCCACAACTACATCATAAAAAATATATTCAACTAATAAGTTTCATACCTGAATTAACAAAATGATAATAAATCATAAAGTATAAATCGAACCTGATTGTGTAACATTTGTTGAAGTTGGAAGTGGAGGATTACTGACAACAGTTTAAGCCTCAGCAACAACTACTTAATACAAACAAAAAAAATTAAATACCGAAGGTAAAGTACTAAAAAGTAAAAGTAAAACAAAAAAAGACCAGGATAGGTTAAATTTACCAAGCTTATCCTCACCCCTATTCATATCACATACATCTACAATAAAAAACAAAATAATTAAATATCAAAGGTAAAACACTAAGTAGAAAAAGTAAAACAAAAAGAGACAAGAATTGATTTAATTTACAAAACTTATTTTCACCCCTAGTCAGATTACATCCAACTATAACAAAAAATAGAATAATTAAATATCAAAGGTAAAACACTAAACAGTGAAAGTAAAATAAAATAAAAAATTAAAATCTCAACCATTAACAGATGATCCAACAACTCTATCTGGCTTATCCACACCAGATTTACTACCACTTTTGCGCAGTCTTTTAAAAATATTATCTATAAAAAAGAAAGGAAATTATCAGCAATAGATAAAGCGATCAATTAAAAACCAACAGAAATATGAAATAAAATTCCATCATATTTAAAAACCTAATGTAGTAGTTTTTTTGCTGATTCTTTTTTCCTTTTAAGAAGAACTTTAGAACCAGAAAATTACACAATCAATTAAAATATAAACATAAATATTAAAATAAAAAATTTACAAACTAACAATATACATACCATCTTTAACTGTCAATTTAGACTGCATTCGACTTGATTTCCTCAAGCCAATAACATCATCTACATTAAAAAAGTAATCACATAAGCACATAAATAAAATAACTAAAACACCTAAAGTAAAGAGACAAATATAACTATGCATATAAATATATAGAAACAGAATATAAAAAAATTAATATTAACAACAAAAGGAACTAAAGTAATCACATAATTGGATAAACTAACAGAGTCTAAACTAAACCACAACAGAGACTAAACTAAACAGAAAGCATGCAAACTAAACAGAGTCTAAACGAAACCACAACAAAAACTAAATAGAGCCTAAACGAAACCACAACAAAGGCTAAAGTAAACCTTACCTAAACATATAAACATGCAAACTAAAAACATAAACATGCCAACTAATCAGTTATATACCGTTTCATACCACTGAAACCACAACATAAAAGAAAAAATAGAGTAACAACTAAAAATTCAGCAAACAGAGCAACATCAAACAAAAAACTGAGAAGAATCAATAAGAACGAAGCACACATCAAAATAATCAACAATGAAAGAGAAAAATCAAAGAAAAACAACAAAAATCCTAACGATACAAAAATTAACAAAACATAGAAAAAGCTTGTGATTCAACAACGAATGGGGTAGGAACACCGTCATCAACATTCAAGTCATCTTTACCATCAACAGCTTCCTTGCATTTCATCATATCTACAAAACAGCGAACACAAATCGAAAACACACAATATAAGACCAAAATAACACATGCATGGTCAGATTTAACGGCAAAATCAACAAGAAAACAATTGGAAACTTGAAGAAAACAAAAAGGCCCAAATTTTAACTCTCTTGGACCACAAGATCCAAAAAAGTAGCAAACCTTACCTCTATCAGATCGGAAACAACAATCCGGTGCAATGTAAGTTTCGAAATCGCAATTTTAAACTGAAATCGAGAGGTTGAAATCGGATTTGAAGAAGCAGTTTTGAGTGGGTTTTGGCGGTTTTTAAAATTTTGATTTCAATGACGAGAGAGAAATGAAACAAAAACTAAAAAATAACTAAATTATATAACTTATATACTATTGCAACTAAGATCCTAAAATTATTAAAATTTCAGAGAAGCCCCTGGTCTCACCATAAACTTGGGTGAGACGGTCTCACATGAGTCTTTATACTAACGTATAACACGGCTCAAATTTTCTAGTACTCAAGATACATCAACACGGCTCATACTTCCGGTTTAAATTGCATATCAATTGTTAGTACGCAGTTCAAGAAGTATATTTGATCGTTAGTATGCTTACTTACTTATAATAACGGTAAATAAAAAGTTGATATTTTAAAACTATTTCTTACAACAAATTCAACAATATCACATATGTTAATGTTGTTACTTATATCTATTTAAATATGTCGATCAAGTTTTAATGGAGAATAATATTTAAAAAGTAAGTGTGTAATTTGATCCGTGACGGTGGGAGGAAGTAATATAAATGCATCAACACAAGATACAACCATCTCCAAATAATAAACAAAAAATAACATTTTTTCCTAACTATTATTGATATTTAAGTAATACAGTCCGTAAATTTCAATTAAAAAAACAGAAAATACTAATTTGAAACATTATCGCAAATATAATTTAACATGCTTACAAATGATAAACATAATTTTACAACATTGGTGACACCTTGCAAGATTGAAGTTCAGACCGTTAAAAAAGTTGCAAAAAGATAGTTAGTAGCTAAACTTCAAGCAATATTAGTCTGAGGCAATCTTTTAGTAAATAAATTTTTTTAAGATAAGAAAATTATATGGTATCTCTAAGTACCATGAGCATTGTGTATCTCTATATACACAAATAATAATATTAAAATATACATTTTAACTATTTATATATATGAATAAGTTATGTTTGACCTTGGAAATCAAAGTGTCTCTCATTTGACTAAGCCCATGAGCGAGGAAATTTATTATTCTAGCATAAATAGGGTTTGCTATTCTATGATCTGTTGTAATCAAATGCATAAACAAATTCTCATTCTGTGCGCTCTTTAGTTTTAAATGGAACGGGGAGCATTGTGCAGTGTGTAAATGCATTTGATCCGTCATAATCAGCGTTCCTCTTTTTAATTACTTCCACCTAAATTCTATAAATTAAAACTCGGATTTGGGGACGAGATTCTGCCAGCGGAATATGTGGGATTTTTGTACAATTTAATATAATTCACTTACTGCCTTTTCTTTTAATAATGAATATTGATTATTATTTTATACAATGAACAGTACATATATCATAGACCGGACCGGAACCTTAAGGCCAATGTGAACTGTTCATCAACTTATATAAATAGTACATATATCATAGGGGTGCTCGTTGGTCCAAAATCGGACCGAACTGGATTGGACCGGAACTGAAATTTAAAAAAATCTTGGATAAAGGACTGGATTGATTAGTGATTATTTAGAATTGGATCCGAACCGAAATTACTTCAGTTTTGGACCGGAACGAACGGGTTGGACCGAATTTCAGTAAAATTTATTCTTTTAAAAAAAAATACTTGGTGTTGGAAAAAAAAATTTGTTTTTGTTTTTTGAAAGATAGTAACTATAAGGAAGAAAAAATTATCCCAAAATATGAAAGAATACTAATTCATTGGAAATAAATCTAAACTAGTATATAAAATTAGATTATAAATACATTAAAAAATATACATGAGAGTAAGTTACCAGTCCATCCGATCCGGACCGGAAAAATCTAGTCTTGGATCGGACCAGGCCAGAACCCGGAATCTTAAAATTTATGGACCGAAGACCGGGCTAAAATTCTATATATCTGGTTCCGGTCTTTATATTTTGGTTTGGTTCGGTCCATTTTACTAGTCCGGAACGGTTCATGACCACTCTTACATACTCCCTCCATTTTTCTATTTATGGCAGTATAAGTTTAGCTGAAGAAAATGAATGAATGAAATTGAATGTAGAAAGTAAAAATTAGAATGAGTGGATAAAATTGAACGAATATAGCCAAAAATGGAAAGAGTGTCAAACAAAAGAAAACATCCATTTATAATAAGTGTGTCATAATAACAAAACAGAGGGAGTATATGGTTTCGTTTTAAAGAACTTATAAATTATTTTGTTTAAAAGAAATCTTTTTTTAGTGTTTGATAGAATGTTAAAATAACTTATTTTAAAAGAAGAAATTATATTTGGGAGAAAAACATAATCTGGTCTCCCTTTTCTTTCAAAATAACTCAATTTTGCTAGTTTATAAGCATAGTTCTGCCATACACACCTATAAACTAGTATAAAGTCATATTTTCGAGAGATTATCTCAACTAAAAAGAACTAAAATTAATGACACGATCTCCTGCGAGACCGCCTAAACTTCATGTTGATATCTTTTTGCAAAAACCAACACTAAAATTAATCTTTCTTAAATTTATTTGTAACTTTTTTTTTAAAAAAAACTCCATCTCAACTAAAATATTTGAAAATTGCGTAACGATCGCGTAAACTTTAGTTTGCATAATATAAGTCTCGGTTAAAATAAATATATATAAAAAATAGTACTAGTAATATAATTAAACTAAACTAAATACCATCAAACTCAAATTTTAGTGTAAATTGAATTAAAGTGATCTAATTTACATTGAATTGAAATTAAATATAGATAAACTCCTATTGGCTAAGTATCAACACATACCATGGATTGAAACGATACAAATTCGCAGCTCGCAATAAACCCAGGAAAAGTACTCCTCTGTCTTATTTCAAACTGTAATTTAATTATTAATTTAGTCAAAACTTCTCAACTTTAACCATAAAATTGAGTTGGCGTAAGAGTATAAATAATATTGTGCGATACGTTATGACATATATTTTTAAATATAATATTTTAACTAGTTTTAGTTATCCTTTCTTAAAGTTATTAAGGATTAAATATTTTTCAAATTAACCGTTGAAAGTTACGTACACAGGTTGAAATGGGACGGAGGAAGTTATTAATTTTGGTAATAAAATTAAAAAGATATTCTGCTCCCTATCTGTTTACCCAGCGAATTGATGAATTAAATTTGAAAAGAAAATGATGAATTGAAATGAAATCTCTGGCGGTGTATATATCACGTGTACATTGATAGTGCTGGGGAAGATAGCGTGTGCTTGCGCTGTTATAAATGTTTTCACGAATTAACTGGCCACTTTTTCAGATCTTTTCATCAGATATTAGTCACGAATTCGACCAATCCTTATTGAATAGAATTGTTTGTGTCACTTGTTATATATATGTTAATATCATATGTAAGTCACGAATTCGTTTTAATATCTTCTTATTTTATTTTCACTTAAACCCTGTTCTCCAAAACTGATATGAAGTTCAGTTCAATGTCAAATTAGTTCATTTCAATTTATTTCAAATCATTTCAGTTTATTTCAGTTCAGTAGAAATTTAATTTGGTGAATTTTAACTTTTACTAACTATTTTTCTATACACTTATTTTTAGTTCAGTTAGCAGATTAGTTCAGTCCAATGCAATTCCCATCAGATTAGTTCAGTTTAGATCAATTCACATAAATTCTAGAGAGACCTTAGTATAGAATACCGTTATAAAATAGGAACCATCTTGTAGCATGTAAATATGATCAAAGGTAACAAATTTGTGAAAAGTACAGTGCAAAGAGGCCAATTACACTAAAATTATAGACCATGTGTTTTATAAACCTAAATATGAAGGACTAGTTAATAAATATAAAAAATGGACTTTAATAATGAAGGAGAGAGTATTTTCATTTTCCCATAAAAATCACACATTGAGGAAAAAAATCGAATATGTACCATTGATTAAAACAATCATAATATGTATTTTGCATTTTGTGGAAGGTCCCCACAATTCTTCATAATCAGACAGCATAGGAAACCTGTTTGACAGCAAGAACGTGAAGTGAAAGTGGAAAGCATGTGGATCTTCAATGTTGGTTACCTTTTGCGGATGACATTACTTCCACCGCATTCACACTTGTTAAGCAGTTAAATCCGTATTGTTTAAAAAAAATAAGGGAAAAAGCAATTCAATCCTTCTAGGGTTTATTTTAATTAATTAGTTTTTCTCCCTCTTGATTAATTTTAAGAAATTGAAGATAGATAGTACAAAAATTATAAGTGAATGATATAAATGAAACTATGCTACTTTTGAAAAACATTATGACTTAAAAGTGTCGTATTTAAGAGAGACACTAGTGGAAAAATGGTGATTAAATACATGCAATTAAAGACAGTTCTTGAGAAATTGTCTTTAATTAGGACCTCAATTAGTTTCCTAATTCGGAACTCCATCCTAAATCACGCCTTTCATTTTAAAGACGATTTTAGTGTAGAATTGATTTTAATTGATTGCCTTTAATAGGTTTTTTTATCCACTATATAAATAGAAATCAATTTTCTTATGTTTTTCTCCACCTCACTTCCTCATGTTTTTCTTTCGCCCACCCCCACCCCACCCTACCCTCCACCGCAGCCGCTGCAAATCGCCTCAGTCATGTCATTTGTTTTTGTTGTACCGATGAGCTACCTTTTAACCCGTGTTGCTGTTGGTGCTCTTCATTTACCCTCTAGATATGGCTTGCTTTACTACAGGAAACCTCAATTTTTTTGAAACCTTAGAAATAGGTTACGAATTCGGGACCTGTTTCAGACCCTAATTAAAGGTGATTTTTGAATCGCATTTAATCGATTTTGATTGAAGGCTGAGCATCTTGTCCGATCTAACCGCTTTTAATCGAGGGTTTTCCACCAGAGAGAAGAGTTTAATAAGCTTGTGTAAAAAGCTACTCAACAAAAAAACTTTCAGTTGTGACTTTTTTTAAAGCATCCGTGTTAATCAAAAGCGTCACTAAAATTATTAATAGCGCCTTGTAAAGTGCCTTTATTTAGAGTGTCACTAAAATACTATGACGCGTTAAAGTATCATTATATTTTTTGTGACGCTTTAAGATGCAGTTCAATTTATAAGTATCACTAAATTTGTGACATAGATTGATGTAGTAATTCAGTTTAGTGACATGTGCATGTGTCACAAATATTTAGTAATACATGAAGGTGGAGCAAATATTGTGACATTTCCCTACCTATCACAAAATATACGTCACTAGTGGACTCTTATTTTTAAGTGCTACTACGTCAATGATCTTGTGAAGAGATCAGACCTCTTAGCTACTCTTATTAGCATCTTTACCCATTCCCAATGAAATATAATTTGATTAAAGGGCAAAATATCATATTATCTTTATGTTACCACAAGCATAAGGATAAGGGCAAGGGACCAATAAATCAAATCAAAAGGGGCACTTCTCGAAAAAAGGTGAAAATGTAGGGCACATTGTCACAGCGCGATGAAGACAAACAACACTTACAAACTAAACATTATCATGGCCTTGAAAAGTTTACAACTTTATAAAATTAATTAGGTGTACCCTACGTCCATGACGCGGATAAATGTGAAGGCATCTAGTTTTTAACATTCATAAATGCCAAAAACGTGATGCACTTAAATTGGTCAAACAAATACTTCCTTAATATATACTACATCTCTTCCCATTCGCATTCTTAAGCTCCTCTTCCTATATTTATCAGGAAAAGAATCTCTTGACATAAAAACACTTTCCTGAAAATCAACATTTGGAATGGCTAAGGTTCATCCTCAAAACCAGACATTCATACCTAGTACTTCTGATAATGCTACTTCTTCTTCTTCAACGTACACGTCGCCCGTACGAGAAACATTCACTGTGTGGATGAAGTCACTGATCTTCCATGGAAACGGATGCACCATCTACAATTCCAAAGGAGAACTCGTGTTTCGCGTCGATAACTACCAGCAGAGATGCTGCAGTGAGGTTTTCCTGATGAACCCTAACGGCGACGTCCTATTTTCCGTTCAAAGACAGGTACTGAATGCTGAAAATAAGAAAACAAGACATTTATTCGCATAAATATTTATTGTTTGGGTTATTAAAGTGTTGTTTTGTTACAGAAAATGAGAATGTTGGAGAGGTGGATAAAGGGATACAAATGGAGTGATTCAAATGTGATGAACAGTGAAAAGCCATGGATTCAGGTGAGAAAATGCAGTAAATTTTTTGGAGGAAGTAAAATGGGATGCCGAGTAACTGATACGACAACGGGGAATGGGTATACAATAATTGGATCAGATGGCAAATCCGAGTTCAAGATTATTGACAGCGCTGGCCAGATTGTTGCAGAGGTTCGTATCTTTTTAGTTCTTATTCTTTTACAGCTTTTAGTTACAGAGAATCAGTATTTCAAAACGAACGTGCTTGCTTACAAGGAGGGGAATATAGTATTAATCGCTTTAGTTCACGATAATATTGACAACAATGACAACAATGACAAAGTTTTCTGTTACGGTTAAACAAATCATAAATAAGCTTATTTTGATAATTTTAGGGTGAATGTATAACTTCTTATATTTTAAAACGTATTTTAAAAGGTTTGTAAAATTGTAGAAAACTCGTAATAATTCCATCTAACTGTTAGGTGGTCTAAAACAAAACTCAGTTACAAAAAGATGAAGATATGAAAAACTCAGTGACTACAATCAGTTATCTATAATTTTAAAAATTATCTACTATTCATATTTTTAGAAAAATATTAGTTATTCTTGATGATATGAAGCTATGCCGAATATACTACTCCCTTCGTCCCGGCAGATTTGGCCGAAGTACTGTACACACGGTCTTCAATGATCATGTTTGACCGTCAATAACTCTAGCTAC
>JAULKM010172490.1:0-15582 GCA_032355605.1 Rubia tinctorum | reverse complement strand
AAGTTGGAGGAAGAGAGTTTAACCGTGAGGAGATGGATGAGAGTGTTGAGAGTTCCATTTGAGAGTCTTTTGGCCATAAAAATTTTGCAAGAGAAGAAGAAGGAGCGCTGAATCAGTGAAGCAGTGAAGAAATATTCTTGGCGGCGGCCGTTTGCTTGAGGAGGAAGTAAAATGCAGGTTCACTGAAACAAAGGAAAAGGATAGAAGAGATCTCCTTGGCGGCGGCCGTTTGCTTTGCTGGAGAATCGAAAAAAATAAATTAATTTAGGTTCAAAATTGTTTATGCTCTGATACCAAGTTTAGAGATTGTATTTCCCGTAATGCTTTGTATTATTGAGTGGTGCAAATATATAGAAGATTACATAGTAGAGTTTGAATACAACAAGAACTCTAATACTACTCTTCTATATGATTTAGTCTAACACTGTCTCCCTTTAACAAGCAGAGAAAATGCAACTTAAAAAGGGAAAGAACGAATGGGAACTTGGATTCGGAAAAAATAAAATAAAAATCTTAATGCTTAGTTTTGTAAGATAGTCATTATTTTGATTAAAATATTGTTTTAACTTATATATCACACAAAGTTTTATTTTTGGCAAGCTAAACTTTAGGTTAGGGTTTATTGTGTAATTATTGTAAATTTTATTTGGGATGAGATTTATTTTTAAGTATGCTAAAAGAATTAGGGACCTACTGTGCAATTATGAAAATGTTATATGTATGTATAATATATATTTTTTATTTCCCCTCCTCATATTCTATTGTCTTAATCTCGTAACCACCACACCACTGCAACTCATCTTCTTCTTCTGCCGGCGACGTAGTGAGCTAGGGCAATCACCGACGATTCTTCTTCTTCTGCCAGACATTCTTCTTGTTCTGTGGGCGCCGCCGCCCTCAACCGTCCTTTTCTTCCTCAACAAGAGCAAGGATCTGCAACCGCCTCGCCTCGTAACTGATCTGAACTTTTCAACCTTTTTCCACCGCTCTGCAACGGTGGTGCATCCTCATTGAATTTGAGGTTGATCAAGGCGACAACAGCGTCGCCAAGGTTTTCAGACAGCTAGGCGAGGCAATGTGAGGCGATGATGTTGCTGCCTTTCTATCACATTGCGTGAGGTCCACTTGCACCATTGAAGAGGACGACTCGCGCAAGCAAACATTGGTGAACGACGCCAGCAACATTGACGGCGGACGGCAACATTGACGGCGGAGGCAACGTCCATGGCAGACGGTAGAGGCGACAACGACGGCGGACGGTAGAGGTGAACGACGCAGTGCGGAGGAGGACGATAGAGCTTCTTCTCGTGAGAGGTGAGATTTAATTCGTGTTTTTTTCCAAAGATTTGCTGAGATTTAATATTTTTTTGATTGAGTATATGATATGTTAAGGTTCTTTGGTGTAGTGGTTTGTACTCTAGGCATTAAGATTATGAACCTGGATTCGAATCCCGCCAAGCCTTATTTTTTGAAGAATTTATATGCTTGAGGTATTTTCTAAGGTTTATTATTATTTGACTGAGAGAATGTTCAGCAATTGTTCTTTGGTGTAGTGGTTAATATGTGGGTTTTGAGGTTAGTGGCTTGGGTTGGGATCCCACAAGGAAATTATTATGTTTTTGAAGAATTCATGTTGTTGAGGTACTGTATCTTTCTGGTTGACGTTTGTAGCTTTTTCTCTCATATTGATATTTTTCATTACTTGGTGAGGTTTATTTGATTTAGTTGATCTTCTGTAGTTTATTAGGTTGATATGGATTGATATTTGTGGTTTCCCCCCCTCATGTTGATGTTTTTCGCTTTCCGGTTGAGGTTTAGGTGATAGTAGTTCATGTTTATAGTGACTTTTTTCTCATGTTGATTTTTTTCATTTTCCGGCTAAGGTTTATATTGTAGGAGTTGATGTTTGTAGTGTCTTTTTTTACATGTTCGTGTTTTTCAATTTTCGGATGAAGTTTAGGTGTAAGAAGTTGATGTTTGTAGTTTTTAGGTGATATAGGTTGATATTTGTAGTTTTTTAAAAAAAAATTGTCGATGCTTTATGAATTTTAGAGTGAAGAATTTATACTCTCGAGGTACTGTAGCTTTTTTGTTAATGTTTTTATTTTATTTTTTCTTCTCATGTTGATGTTTTTCATTTTTCAGGTGAGTTTTAGTTTATTTGAGTTGATGTTTTGCAGTTTTTTGGGGTTATAAGAGTCAATATTTTTAGCTTTCTTTTAATCTCATGTTCATTTTTTTCATTTTCTAGGTGAGTTTTAGGTGATAGAAGTTGATGTTTGTAGATTTTCGGTGATACAAATTGATATTTGTAGTTTTTTTTAAAAAATAATTGTTGATGTTTTATGATTTTCAAGAGGGAAGAATTTATACTCTTGAGGTACCGTAGTTTTTCTGTTGATGTTTTTATGTTTTTTCCCACTCATGTTGATATTTTTCATTTTTGGGTGAGTTTTAATTGATATGAGTCGATGTTTTGTAGTTTTTTTGGGGTTATATGGGTTGATATTTATTTATCTTTTTTTTTTCTCTCATGTTGATGTTTTTCATTTTCTAGGTGAGTTTCAGGTGATAAAAGTTGATTTTGTAGCTTTTTTGGTGATATAGGTCGATGTTTTGTACAGTTTCTTTCTTATGTTGATTTTTTTTCATTTTTCGGGTGAAGTTTAGGTAATATGTATTGATGTTTTAAGTTTTTGGGTGATATAGGTTGAGTTTGTAGCTTTCTTTTTTTTTAAAAAAAAGATAGCTTAAAGTTTGTTGATTTTTTTTTTTATGATTTTCAGTATGATTGTTGATGTTTTTATGACTTTCAGTTTATGATGTTTATGATTTTTAGTTGATGTTTTGTAGTTCCAGTTGATTTTTTTTTAAATTTTTGTTGATTTTTATTTTAATTTCTAATATATTTTTTCTACAATTTTTCAGTCGATATTTGCACTAGTGGAGAACAGGCCTATTAAGGTGATTTCGAGTGACTTCTCTGGTCGTGCCTTTGATCCTCCATGATCAAAGCCAGATCCGAGAACCGCCTTTGAATGGTTTTGATTAAAGGCGGTTATGAACCGCCGTTGTTCAATGAGCTTGAACAACCTATAATTTGTTTCGAGCTCGGAACATTAGGTCTGAGAGTCAAACTTTCTGAGCAGTTTTGAGTGTGAAACTGATTAGCCGATAGTCAAACTACCGATATGGTTCCAAGTGAGGAACTGATTATTGAGTTCCAATTGTGGAACTATTGATCGGACACCCTCAGGTGAAATGCAATTACTAACTAGTAGCATGTTCTAGGCTTCAGAACATGTTCCTCCATTGGGGGTTAATTCTGGACATGCACGGGTATACTTTGTCGAGGAATGCATTTTTTGGATTAGTAATTCCAAGTCCAGAACAGTTTTTGATATGTGAGTTCTGATTGAGTAACATCAAATCATTTCTATGTATAATAATGATGTGTGGGACGAACTGAATTCATCACTCGAAACTACGATCGGACATTATGATAAAATCAGCCTATATCATTATAAATTGGCTTCTAAATAGCCTCGTAAAACCGATCCAGATTATAAAATACACGAGATGACACTAAATATCAAAAATCTGTAACCTACACTAACAAAGCAGCAATCTATAGATAAGATCAGAAGTCACTGAAAATCTATTCCAAACAAATATGTCATCAAATACAAGTCTCTCATAATAACACACTTATATTCCCAATGAAAGAAAAACGGGAGTACACAAGATACCTAGCCAAGAAATTTCCTGCACTGTTAATATGATCTTGTGAATACTGTTTGAGCCCCTCTGGAAAATTTTATGAAACAAACATAGTAACAATATAAGAATTGGGACGACATGTTACTTGCTAAAAATGATTCTCGAAATAATCATCTCAGTACTCACTTCGTCGATTTCTAGGTAATACTCACGCAAATGTAGAACATACTCCGTTGCATATAACATTACGTAATTGCCTCATTTCCATGTCTTTGCTTGTTTCTTGTACTAATAAATACAATTTAAATTAGTAACAAATAATTACAATAAGTGATGACTAAATAGATTTTTGTGACATGAAAAGAGAATCACACATTGATTAGTATTAGGTCCAAAGCCTCAAGAGCAATATTCTCCAGACCTTAGATAGAGTCACTCAATATTTTAACGAACGGCTCGGATGGTTGGAAGTGAAGAGGATCCATCCAGTAAACGCGTTTCTTGTCAAGGACAATAAATATGAATCTACAATGGTCTCTACAATATTAGAGACAAATATAATGTATTAATCGACATACTTAAATGACACGAGTGTGTATCCATCACCTTTCAATATACGATGAAACGGGAAAAAAATATCCGTTCGTCCAAGACTTCTGTAGATGTACTCAACCCTCTCTTAAAAAATACACCATATATCTTAAGTAAACACCGGGCACAAATACCCTATCTAACCCTTGTCCTTTTGGTTAGAAAAATAATACATGTACCTTCGAAATGAAATCGACATAATTAATTAGGAAACAATAAGGGATTATTTAAAATTTTCACTAATGAAATACTATATTACTTACAATAAGTATAGGGACATTATTATTTGGTTCACTTGGTACCACCTCTATAGGTCTTCAAAGTCAATCCATGATGCGATGACTTCTCTCGTTTGACCAAATACACATTCATTACCCGAGAATAAGTAAGTTGAATTCCATTGGTGTTTGGCCATGAAATCACACAAGACACTGACGAAATGCGGTGACTCCCTAATAACCTATGCCCGGGTGATAGGGGGGTTTCATAATGTTTTCCGCCTAAATGATTAGCTTAGATGTTATCATTGGTGTCTCCTTCAAATAAAGATCTTTGATTGGGTCCGCGTAAATTAGATGGTGAGGCCATAGAAGAAACATTCCCCGTGCGGATCCCACTTGCTTGTAGTGGCCTTCCACAATTAGTAATAGGGCTTTGAGGACCTTGGGGTTCTCCATTGAAAATCTACAAATGCCATCACCAATTGGAACGAAATGATGATATGGCATCGGCTCCAGTAGAATTCCACCGACAACATGTAGTGGCCTACCCTTTTCACCTCAATCAATGTATAGCTTACATAAATGTGGATGTCTACATTGTGGGAGAGAACCGACATAATGTAAAATAAATCTATAGGCAAATACTTATTAATGAAATAATTTAATTCAACCAACCTTGTTTTCGGACGACACAATGACTTTGACAATGTTATTTTCTTCATTTGTTGGAGTATCAAGAATGGGTTGTTGGTTTATCTCAACTTTTCCCGGTGATTTTCGTGATCCTCTAGATGGTGGCTTACAACGGGGTGTTGAATCATCCAAATTCTGTGTTAGCGGGAGCCCCGTGTGCTCGGAAAACTTTTGAATCAAAGTTCTTGTTGCTTTCTCTGATTGTGTCTAGCGAGGGCTTCCTTTTGTAATATGTGGACTCTCGAAGCTTTAAACTAATTGTAGGATCGAACTATCTCAAAGAAAAATATTCTGGGTTTTTATTTACCTTTCGTTCAAAAGGTGAGAAATAAATAAACGAGTTTCTCCTTTTTTTTCATGACTCCACTTTTTGCTCTTTGTCGACCTATGGGCTACTCATATCATGATGCCTCTCTTTGGGAAAAAATTATCCCACTCCCCTGGCATGACCGGGGTGGTCGGGTTTACTTGTAGCCTTACAAAAGATATCGTGCTTACCTGATGGAATGAATCAACCCCTCCATTTGGTCTTGCTGTAAGCCTACATATAAAACATAGTTTATGAACAATAATTAAAGGAAATAATAAACCCGATTGATATTAGAAGTAATAAATAAGGTCTCACCACTCTTTCTGGGACTTCAATAATTGGAGCTTTATCGTATCCACCCATTTTTTGCCGGCTATTCAAGAAAATATCACACCTATCGATCTCTTCCACATTGATTGGTGTGACCGATGACTTCGCCTCTTCCTTGCTCGTCCCCCCATCGAGGGCCGCTAATCCATATCCACCCCGGCTCTTCCGATGGGATGTTTTTCTTTTCAATGCATTACTTTGTTTTTCCGCCCTCATACCCTATTTTTTACGATGTCATAAGCACGTAAAAACTAAAGTGAATGTAATATTTATAGACTGATAAAAAAAATTAATTACTTACATTTTCCTCAATATCCAAGGTTCTTCTCTTATGAATTTCTCAACTATCCGGTTGAATATGGGTATAGGTCAACCATGGACGATCACCCTTTGTACTAGAGAATATGTAATCTCTAGAAAAGTTGTACTTGTGTTCTCTCCAACATTTTAACATCATGGCCATTGCCTTCTTCTTCAAATCATCTAAATCCGGACAAGCAATCTCGAACAGCCTGTATAAAAATTATGACATGAAACAATCAAATACGCCTACCTCAATTATCTTAAACTTCAAATGAAAGGAAAATGGTAGAAGCATAAATGAAATAATAAATGCTAGTAGGCACCTTGCATTCCGTCCAAAGGACGTCTTTGTATTATTTAGGAACCTCGTGTCAATTATCGTACTTGATGTCTACCCTTGTCCTACCCACTTTCCCTACCCAACTCGACCACTTAGCATGCTCGTCGGACAAACATTTTCCTCATTAGTTGAATATTTAAAAAGTTGACTCCTTTCTGGAAATTCTACGCTCTAAAGTTCTACAATGTGTCTTAGCTTTGAAGATCTCCTCTGACCCCTTTTCTTCATCATCCCCATCACCTACTGTATCGGAATTTCCTTTGAGTGCACTCGTTTGTTCCTCTCGAATCCTTTTCCATGACATTAAAGTACATATGGACAATCAATATATTCCACATGCAAATTACTAGAACACAATAGAAGATATTTCATAAAAACAAAAACATAAATGGATCATAATAGATCACACCATCTACATATCTCTTAGGAACAACACTCAAACAAAAAAAGGGATTGATACACTTATCACCTCAATACAACAACACCAACACTTTAATATTTACCTTTTTGAAGAATGGATGGAGATTAGATGTTGAAATGATCAAGGTAGAACATATTCTTCACCATGTAAAACCCTTAACCAAAACACATTCTCTTTTGTGTTGATTCTACAATGAATATGTTATGTAGATGATGAAATATAGGGTTTTGGATGGTTTAGCAATGTAAGTGAGAATTGAAGAGACATTTTTGAATAATTTTGTGGAGGGTTTTGGGGGGGAAATGGGAGGGAGCTCGTGCTCAAAAAAATGGGTATTAGTTACTCATTGAAAACCGCCTTTAATGCTCTATTTTCTTTAAATCTCGTAAATTAGTTCTAGGCTTGGAAAAGTTTTCGGTAAACAGGTTCCAAATGAGGAACTATGTCGTGTCTTTGATAAATAGGACAAAATAAGTTCCGAGCTCAGAACCTATTCAGAGTATGATAAAAAATTGGGGAGGGGTTTTAATATCCCATCAGAACCCTAATTGATGGAGATGACAAGACGACTACCACTATAAATGACGACATTTCACGACTTGATCAAACATTCAAGGGTTATGTTGAGGATCCTCTAAGTGACATGGATGGACCGATAACAAGGTTAAGAATGAAGCTTAAAGATGCAGAATTGAATGCTTTGATAGATCAACTTCATGATGAAGAATTCAAGAATAAGTTGGCTAGGGCTTGGATTAATTATTCAATCTTGTCGATTAACTCAAGACATCATGAAGAACACTATACTCTTTTTTCCACTGGATTTTTGACGAGGTAGTGTGATCTTTGTAAACTTTTGTAACATTATTTTATTTCAATCCAATAACTCGGCCAGGTGGGCTTCTGAAGAGTTAATATTTTTTACCCAGCCCATTAGGGATTCAAAAATATGTAGTTTTATTCTGATTAGAATTAGATTTGGTAAAATTAGATAAGGTAATATTCTTCAAGCTTACTTCTTGACAAATTCGAGTATATTAGGGTTTATTTTAGGAATTCTAGTTAGATATGGTTTTAGCTTTTTAAACCTGCCATAAGACGATTCAGTTTCCGATTGTAATTAGGGTTTTGGTTTGAAATCCACCCAATAAAAATAGGGGGATGGCCGAGATATTGAGCACCATTTATCAATCAAACATTCAGGATTTCCGAGTTATACTCATTGCGTGCGAGCGTCTTCATTGTTGCTTAATCCTGCGGGTTAATTAAGTATCACTAACCTTGTGAAATAATCCAGCAGGCTACTTAGGAAGCAAGCCGAAATTAAGAGTACCCTGAGGGCTAGACTCTTGAATTGAGTACGACACATTAGGGTTGGGCAAGATTCCTCTTGGTGTCAAAGATCTAAAATTCCGCAATTCAGAGTCTTCACAAGGAGATTCATATCACTAATTCCCCAATTTCATTGTAACTGGTGTGAAAATTATTAATGGTTTGAAAATACTTATTATGAAGTATTTCATTAATGATGCCCTACGTTACGAGTTATCCCGTTGTGCCCGATTTCTATGGCTAGGAAATACTATAATAGGCCGGGATCGATACTAGGGTAGTCTGAGAGATACGATATGGGGGAGCTGTCTGTTGAGGATAGGTTAGTGTACGAGTGGATATATCAAAATGTCCTACCATCGTAGGGTAATGCATTCTAGCCTACAATTGGGAACCTTTTGGTATTCTACTACGTGATGGAGAGTGTGAAGGTTAACCTGGGATATACAATTTTAATGTGTATGTGGAAGTCCGTGTTGGGTAAAAAGAAAGATCTTCCATATTGTGGCTTGATCATGATGTTGATCAAGAAGTGGAAGGTTTTTCCAATCGATAAACCATTGTGCTTGGAGTAATGGGGTTTGGTTCGACCACAAGCATTGGGCCTTGAACTCTGATAATGTAAATGTTCAGTGCATTCCAGGGTCATCTGTAGGGAGGCCTCTTCATCTTGTGAGTAGTGAAAACTTATCAATTTTAAGTATATTTTTGTTATTTTACTTTCTGTAATATGTATTTCATAACTATTGGTTGTATTTTATAGGTAGTCGAGGTTCGTGGATAAGTACCTTCAAAAGGTACATGTATTGCCTTCGAAGTGAAGTTAGTGGTGCTAATGCAAGGCTACTCGCGGCTGAAGCTAGGCCCGACAAATTCATTGAATCCACCATACTCCACATTGTGCTTAGTGACGACGAGGGTATGGCAAACTTTAATCTGGATTATACAGAGGACTATGAGAAGTGGTCCAAATTTCCACTCTTACAAGCTCAGAAATGATGTTCTGAGCTCTAATGTATTTCCTAAACCAAACCTGGTCTCTTCGAAGAAAGAATTTTTTAAAGTTCTATTTTATGAGTAAATTCACAAGCTTGAAACTTGTTGTAACCAAAAGTAAAAACTCTGAACATGCTGGTTACAAGCTCACAACTAAGGTTCTAAGCTCTGATGTATTTTCTGGACCAAAACTGGTCTTTTCAAAGAAAGTGTTTATTTCAAGTTTTATTTTATGATTAAATTTACGAGCTTGGAACTATATCGTATCCAAAAGTAAAAAACTCTGACCAGACTAGTTAAAAGATTAGAACTAAGGTTCCCAGCTCTGATGTATTTTCTGGACCAATCTGTGAGCATACTAGTTACAAAATGTCCGTTTTATATAATGACACGAATATGTTCCTAGCTCGGAACTGAAGCACCTATATAAAATAAAACCCAAATTCGGATACATTCTAAAAAACCTGAAATAATTTATGACTGTGGAACTCCAACCCTCACGCAAATTCAAATTCTCACTCGGACTTCATCTTCGAATTCTAATGCTCCGATTTACGGGCGCAGGACGTCCAAATCCATGAGAGGAAGCCGACCAAGGAATCCGGTGTACGAAGGAAGGTTTGTTTCTCTTGAAGCCCAAACTAGGTTCAATGCTTTAGGGGATGATGGAAAATTGTTGGATACCTATATACTAGATTTGAATGTGTACACGAGCATTGGGTTAGCCGACCCCGTTAAGTTTTTTGAAGATCAACATGTCCTTAAACTTCTTAGATTTAACGAACCCTGTTACTTTGATGAGGTTTGCCAATTGTATGCCAATTTGCATTAGGTAGAGGGTTCGGGTAGTTATTGGACTAGGGTGAGCGGATATAATGTTGAATTAAACCAGTGAATTATCAATCGAATAATTGAATGCCCCTACAAAGGTATGGGAGATTTTACCCCCAAGTGGAAGATTGGCCTTTAGATTACATTTTTCATGGGGGAATGGCCGCTAAATGATGAATATTCTAGTATTGAACCAATTGTGTATAGTGTAAAATACTTTAAACGCAATCCTCGTGATTTGGGTAGACTGGAATCCTTTCGTCTCAAGGAACTTGAAATTGACCATTGTACTATGTAGAGATTATAGCTTGGTCGATAGTACCCACTCCCTGTCACATCACCGAGCTAAATTACTCGATTCTCATGATGTTCTACTATGTGATTGAGGGGGCAAAAGTTAATCCTAGGACCTCTATTTTGAAACACATGTTGTGTGTAGCTACATCGAAGAGAATAATCAAGAATCTGGCTTTTGGAAACTTGATTACGTTGATCTTCCGAAGTGTGAATGGACTGGCTTTTCACGGCGAGGAAAAGGTGTGAAAGTACTTTGACAAACAGTACTTTTTGAAGAAAAAGTGGATGCTATATGAGAACAAGTGGTGTCACCGAACGATTGATGCGCCCAAGCCTGACAATAGAGCAAGGGTTGAAGAAGGTACGTTTACTGTTTTAAAGATATATCTATGTTAGAGAACTATCTTTTGTTAATTGTTATTTGTAAAATGTAATCACAGAGGAGTTTGGCCCTAAATTTATCAAGAGCATGAAGAATTTATGAAAATAGGTGTGCGACGAAGTGTGCCAACCGAGGGAGCATATATGGAAGTGAGAAGAGAAGCAACGTGCTTATGAGAGAGCTTTCAAAAAGTCAAAGACGCCTCACCTCAAATGGTGCTCATTTGTATGACTTGTTTAAGGGTTTTCGTAGGAGATGCTTGGAACTCTATTTTTTGTGGTTGTCAATGTACTAGACTAAATGAATTATTTTGACGATTTCTTAGATTCATTGTACTAAAATAATTAACATCATGCAAAATTAATATTTTTGTGTCTTATATAGTGTTTGTTTTGCTTTTTTCCATAGGTGTAGTGTGCATAACCGTTTTTATCACTCTAAAAGGTTGTTTGACATACTCTAGCAGAGTAGGGAAGAAAGGACCGATGACCACTTGTCCCGAACCAGTTCCGAACTCGGAACTGGCTCTCATCAAAGGGTCATCTTTCAAAAACAAGAATCAAGCTCCTACAATCATGTCCTAGATTTTTTCTTCTTTTTAGGATTTTTTTTTACTTTCCTTGATTTTTTGGTTATCTTCACTTGGGCATCAACCCATATTACTTCATTATGGTCCGATCTCGAAATGCACACGCATGCTTGCCTCATCTTCTTCAAGCATTATATCGTCGTCATTAGAACCAATAAAAGCATTTGGCCCGAAACCGATAAAATCTTCAAAATCTTCTTCACCAAATAAAGCCATTTTACCCTCAACAAAAATCTTTCACTTTGGGTCAACCAGGTCCTTCACATAGAAAAATTGATGAGCTTGACCCGCTAATATAAACGGGTGTTCTCTCAAAGACAACTTGCTTTGTTCAACTAGAATGAATCCCAAGTCCTGCATTCTTTAACCACTGTTAACATCCACCCATTCACATTTAAATACTGAAACTCGTATTTTCACATAATTAAGCTCTCATATTTCAATTATGGTTGCAAAGTAACATGTATGCGCATAAATTGGATGATTGTCCCCTGACCTAGCGACATGCAGTACCTCTGAAACAAGAGAAACTTCACTATTTTGGGAAACACCCCTATCATCCCTTGATTTTGTGGGTAAAACCATTGATGTCGTACCCTCCATATGAAATGACTACACCAAGAGGTCTACGTGCTAGCCACTTAAGTGTTTCAGGGTGTCTACCCCATCTCACGTGACTGTGAAGCCATGATGCAAATGTTCTAGTGTGTTGTCAGATAACCTGAGCTTCATTGAATGATGGATGCACCCCCTGTATATCATTCATGTGAAGCTCAATATGTGGAACAACGTCATCATGGTTCTGAGGTACGTACAAATGAACTGAACGTAAATTCTCTGCACTAGGGTTGAGCAGCTTAGCCTCTCGAACCCCTTGGTTATCTAATCGCCCCTCGTGTCTAGAACTCGGAAGCCCGGCTGAATCTACGTCCTTAAAATATTTAGTATAAAACTCTATTACCTCATCTACCAAACACTGTTGAAAAATACTTGCATTAGGCCTATATCAGCTCTTCATAAAATCTTTGAAAATTTTCATATACCGTTTAAAAGGTTACATCTATCTCAAAAATATGAGAACACATAGCTTGATCTCCAAGACTAAATGAATAATAAAATGGATAATAATGTCAGAGAATGATGGTGGAAAGTACATCTCCATTCGGCATAGCACTTCGACAATCATCGCTTGTAACCGGTCAAGCTTTGAAACGGTAATCCGTTTGGAACAAATGGACTTGAAGAACAAAAAATCTTTGAAATGCACAGTCTTACATGGGAAGGAAAAGATGACCTTATCACAATGGATTTCAATTCCTGCATCAAATTGTGACAGTTATGTGATTTAAGGCCTACCAACTTTAACTCCTTCACCGATACACATGAGCGTATATTAGATGAATATGCCCCTGGCACCTTCAAACTACTTGGGGTCTCGCAAAATGATTTCTTCTCTGAATTAAACATGTAGAAACATGCAGGGGGAGATAACACTTGTCACCGTTTGTAACAGGGCCTAAACTCTCTCTAATACCCATATTGACAATGTGAAGCCGGGTCTCAACCCATCTTTTGTTTTCCCAGGGGTATTTAATAGTGTACCAACCAATGAATCACACACATTTTTCTTGATGTACATCACATCAAGACAGTGTCTGACATCCAAATCCTTCCAATAAGAGAGTTTAAAAAAATAAAGCATTTCTTCCAACTTCCTTCTACTGAATATTTCCATTTCCCCTTCCCAAAGTCATTTGGAATTTTTTTAACTCTGTCAAAAACTTTATCACTCGTTAGTGGTAACGGCGGTAGGCGTAACTCGATCTCTCCATTGAACCACTTCTTCGTAGAACGCCACAGGTGCCTCTGAGGAAGAAACCGTCTGTGCCCCTGGTAAATAGTTTTACATCTGTGTTTAAGTTGGAAAAATGAGGTTTCCCTTTCACACATGGGGACACTCGTAGTGGCCCTTCTCCAAATATCTGGACAAATTTCCATAAGCGGGAAACTCATTTATAGTGCAGAACAACAAGACCTTCAACGTGAAGCACTCTTCCACGAGACCATTATAGACCAAACCCCATCCTTGAAAAACGTCACCAAATCATTGATAAGGGGAGCAAGATAAACATCTATATCATTACCATGTATCCTGGGGCCCAAAATCATCATTGATAATAACACATACTTCCACTTCATTGTCAACAAGGAGGGGAGATTGTAGATTACGAATATTACATACCATGAACTATGTGTGCTGCTCATATTACCAAATGGATTCATGCCATCAGTCGATAGGCTAAACCTCGAAGGTTAAGGCTCCGATCCAAACTCAAGGTAAAAGGCATGAAGCTTCTTCCACTGCTCACTGTCCGATGTATGACTGATCACATCATCCCCAGGTCTAACTCTATCTACATGTCATGACATTAACTTAGCATCCTCTTTGCAAGCAAACAAGTTCTTCAATAATGGAATAACAGGAAGATACTATAAACTGTAGCATGGGTCTTCTTCTTCGAGATGAAACCAACTTTCGCATAGCAATTCTTCCCTTCTTCAACTTGTATCGAGACTCGCCACATACAAGGAAAGTTTCTCTATCTGCGTCCTCCTCCCCCTTATACAACATACAATCGTTCGGACAAGCATAATTATTTTTTCAATTCCAATCCCATTGGATAGAGAATCCTTTTTGCATCATAAGATCTACCGGGCATAAGATTACCATCTAGAAGATGTTCACGCAACTTCTTTCTCCCCACACATCCGTCATTCTTACAATCCTTAAATGGGCAACGTTCCCAGACCGCGCCGTTCTTCGAGGCGTGTTCGAAAACCAACAAAACGAATGATTATACCAAGGTAATATAATCGGGTGAGTTCAAACGATTGCCACCGATGACCTCAATTCTATCCATGAAATGCCCCAATGTACATACCTACATTTGAGTGTGCTTTAAAACTATTATTGCACACAACAAAACCCTAATTCAACCCATTTCCAATCAAAAAAACAAATTCCACACATAAACCCTGATTCAACCCATTAGTAATATAATTGAATTGAATTAAGTAAAATGAGTGATTGACTTGAACATACCTTCACGATTAGTTCCACAAGAAAGCCAAAGAGTGGGTTATGCCTTTACACAAATTCTTCTCATAAGTTTTTGGCATCAACCCGCCAAAGTTAAACTACCTGTTTCAATTAGCTCTGATAATGGAACTGACCTTATACACAAACACGTAGAACTGGAAATGGTTTCTACATCGGAACTACGATCAGAGGATGTTACAGACTCGTAACCTTATTCGTCCCAAGTAAATGATAAAGAATCCACTACTTCAGATAGTGATAATTCGGAAACAGAAGATGAAATAAATAATCATTTAGAAGAAATAGAAAATCAATTTACGGATAATCCTAAACCCACTCAACAATTAGAAATAAATAAATTAAGAGTACCAAGGTTTAGGAAAAACTGGAGAAATGATAGAACAAAACCTTACTATCCTAGGCCAACTCCCCCAGATATTCAATACGAAGAAAAAAGGCAAATACAAAATAGCTATGATGGTCAGTCAGTATATCAATGGAATATTGATGGATTTTCAGAATATCAAATATTAAATTTACTCCAAGAAATGGGTATGGCTAGAATGGCTTACAAAACTAAAACACACATTACTGAACCCCAATTAGTAGCTTTATTAGTAACAGGATTTACAGGGCAACTGAAAGGTTGGTGGGATAATAATCTTACTCTAGAAGATAAACAAGCAATTATGAATCATGAAACCGAAGAATGTACAGGAGAAGGAGAAAATATTACATGGATCATGACTCAAGATGGATCAACTTATCTAATATATGTAATTTCAATGCACTTTATAGGAAATCCTAATGAAGAATTAACCAGTTCAAAAATATGTTTAACAAATTTAAGATGTCCAACTTTAACAGATTTTAAATGGTATAAAGATGTGTTTTTAACTCAGGTATTAAGAAGAACTGATGCAAATGCACCATTCTGGAAAGAAAAATTTATTACAGGATTACCGAATTTATTTTCAGAAAGGATAATAACAAATTTGCAAAAAGAATTAGGAGTTGAAAAAGTAGATTATAGTAGTATAACTTTCGGTCAAATATTTGCTTTTGTTAAAAAGGAAGCTCTTACATTATGTCAGGATTTAAAAATTCAAAGAAAGTATGGATCAGA